>JZLH01S0303712.1:54750-66062 GCA_001188425.1 Eucidaris tribuloides | reverse complement strand
AGACAATTTATAGAAGCACTATAGTTTGAGCAGGTGTGTGTCTCTGTTCCCATGCTCAACCATCGCTTCACTTGGCATAGAGATAGTTTATGAGCTTACTTTCGGAAAGGTCATGAATTATTTTCATTGTTGAAAATGGAAGTATACTTGATTTAATATGGGGAAAGGACTCACCCCCTCCCCCCCCCCCACACACACACAGCTGAAAAACAGTGTACTTGCCATTAAAACATTTATCTTCTTGTATGTTTGCATTGATAGTTTTATCTTTAATTGATCTCTAGTTTTATCTTTAGGTCATGGTATCTTGTTTTATCTTTAAGAGTTCATTTAAATTGTGAGCAATACATTTAGGTAAAGGCACAACAAAACAACAAGATTATTTGTGCAGTGTAGTAAACAATTTGAAGTGAATTATCTTGTACATCTTTTCGAAGAGAAATATAGATTTGTGAAAATTAGTGTACCAGGTGTATATTTCCCCTACAGTCATGAGCATATCCTTCTGTTATTATGATAAATGATGTTTTGACATTTTGCTCGTAATGACAATTATGTGGTACATTGCTAGCATTCTGACATTTGTATGAGTTGTATTTTATTCATTCTGTGTGTATGAGTGGGTTGGATGTATGTGTGATCTGGTTATGCGTTTGTGCATGTCGTGTGTGTGTGTGTGTGTGTGTGTGTGTGTGTGTGTGTGTGTGTGTGTGTCGTGTGTGTGTGTGTGTGCCTTTTATTAGTATGTATGTGCTGTGTGTATGGTGTGTGTGCATGTATGTATGTGGTGTGTATGTGGTGTTTGTGCATTTGTAAAATGCCGCCAAACGGGGACGTAAGTATGACACTCCACATTCAGACTGGGGACCATCCCGAAAATGGAACGTCCGTGTTTCAAGACCTTAGTGCAAATGATTGCAAATTTTGAAAAACAATCGATGAGGACTTCATCATTTTTTTTTTTTTACTCGTTGCACAAAAATCGTCCCCGATTGCCTGTTGTAAAAATCACACGCAAAATTTATACACGATGGCGTCCCCTGGTTGGTCCGCTGTTGGCGGTAGAATATCACACGTAAACATCTTTATTTGCATAGTCTGTAACTATTAAAAATTACGTCCCTGATCGACAATGAAAACACGCATAGGTGTGTTGTTTATGTATATTTGTGTTGTATGTGTGTCTGTGTGTGTGTGTTTGTGTATGTTGTGTTTGTGTGTTGTGTGTCGTGTGGTGCGTATGTATGTTTGTACATTTGCGTGATTCATACAACAATCTGCCAACATTCTATTTGTTGAGCTGATGGTGATTGTTCTTGTTCTGTGACGTAACGTCTTATTCTGTCCGACAGTGTAGCATGTCTGATGGTAAAGCCGGGTCGGTTCTCGTCACCAGAAACCGGCGTCTGAGGAGCCCTCCAATTCAATCAATGTAACCCGCCACCAGATGATGGATTGCATATCTATGCAAATTAATATTCGTGTCAGGGAGTGGATATGCAAATATAACAAAGCAAATGGTGTATGTAGACTGTACAGCTCTCTAAAAGTGCATTCTACATATTGAATAACAATCGTTGGTTAGTCAGTAAAAAAAAACTTTGTGGAATCAAAATCAGCATTTATTTCAATATTCTCATAAAAAGTTAAAATAGCTATATAATAAAATATAATAATAATAAATAGGCCATTTCTTTATATCACCACGTAACACTGTGAAATCAGTCTCAATGTGCTTGGATATTATTATTACCATGGTCACTGGGATACATTTCTAACCTGCACAAAGATGTGCCACTATATCAGAAACACACCATCCAAAAGCTGGATATTTATAAATTTATATATTAAATGACTTATCAAGACACCAGAAATAGCATGAATACCACAGTTTGTTTAAGTTGAAAATAGGTTTGAGGAAACTTTGAGTACAAAGACTTGTCTTTTTTTTTCATGTCTTTTCATGTAACGTAACTAACCATAATTGAAGTTCTTGTTATTACCCACTGAAACATGTCTCATGATTTTGCCTTGATGTTGTGAAGTACATGTAGGTGCCAGTCAAGAGAACTGACAGTACCAAAAACAGAAAAATAATATCAAAGCACATTCATGTAAGAGCCAAATGTGGAGTACAGTTTGCTCACAAAGTGTAACGTAACTAATCATGGAATTGCCCAACATACATAATATCCTCTCATCATATCTTGCCCCGCAGCGTCAAATGAATACAGGACACTATACACATCATCATTAGGTCGGCTTCTGTTTACAATCATCTACAGCTGATGTACACATACTATTATCGATTAGCCTTCCCCTTTATGTGTGCTTTGGAAATTATCTCGTCTAAAAGTCACTTTTTCGGTCATCCCAGGTTGATAATGATCTCGTTATTGGTGCTTCCTTTTCGTGGAAGATATCTTTAGAAGCCTAATATCCTTTAATACCACTAACGACGATTTAAGACTTGATTATCGTAGACATTTATCAATGTGAGTTGAATGTGTACTGTGTGCATTTACAGTGCATTTATGTGTGCATTGTGTTGACATGGGCCAAGGTCTTTGTCAGTCTGTTACGTTGAAAGCTGAAAGACTCTTTTATGGTTCTGGACCACCCCCCCCCCCCTTCGAGGACAACTCACGGACAACTCTGACAACTCTGTAGAAGGACAATACGATTCCCATAAAGGACAACTCCCCCCCCCCCCCAGCTAAAAATAGAAAATGAATAAATACAAAAAATTCTGTCTCATATCTTTGGTTATCAGAGTAAGGTGCAGCAAAAATGGATACATGATGATAATAATAATGATAATAATAACCATAACAACAACAATGATAAGAAAAGTAGTAATAATGATAATATTCTGCAAAAAATATATCAAATGATGATAATTAATGATACTAGTATAGAAAAATATCACAAGAAACAAAACCCCTAAAATGAAGCAACAAAATACATTCACCAACGCCCATATTAAATTACAAATTTGTCTAATGCGCGTAAAGTACCTGCTTTTACCATTTATCGGTATGTGTAGCACTGTCGAACCATTTTTCCTATGAGAAAAAAACAGGAACCCAGGGGAAAAAATTCTGGCACTAACCATATCCATATTTCAGCGTGTATATATCATTACCGACTTGCAGGATTTTGTGGCGTGACGATAGATCCTAATGTATACCTATTAGGTGCTGTTACGCAGATTATATATTCTATTAGTCGCAGTCCTTGCTACGCGTATATGGATCTATGCAAGTGAAAAGTAAGTTATGACCAGAACTTTTACCAGCTATGCCGTTCACGCGCAAAAGAAACTTCATTTAGAGATATCGGGACTCCGGAAGGAGGAGCTGTAGGCATTTTTCGGATAATAATGCTATATTCATAAAGGTACGGGCATACATTTTATTTGAATTTTGATGGTGTTGTGATTATTTTACTTGTTTCTGATGATGCAAATGGGAATTTAACAGCAGGGCCAGTATTGAGATTATGTGAATACTTTCTTTAAAATTATGTGCCGTGCTTGCTAATATAAAATTCCATATTTTTTCCTGTCATGCAGCCTTGTTTGTCTATGCACTCACATTGGAATGTTAGTTTGTTTACATGCTCGCCAATTATGTCTTTCCTATTTTTAGCATTTAAAAATTTAAGAGATCGACTGTGAAGTTCGCGGCTTCTCTAATTGGACTTGTGATGATGTCGGCGAGTATGCAATGCAGGTTCCAATTAAAGTCTACCGCCTTAAAATTGAATTTTAATTAATTAATCCCACTCTGACGAGCAAAACGGGAGATCACACGTAAATACAGAGAGGCGACATTGCAAAATAACCCCGCCTACACCACCGACACTTTCTTCCATCTTTTGCGCTCACAAGAACATGGGTATCACTTGCTTAAGGGTGGAAACAGATTCCAAGAGAAATAGTTGAGTCGCGCTCTGAGAGCAAGGGGTATCGCCTGTGTAACTGTGTGGAAGCAGAATCGGCGAAAATCAGCAAACTGTGTGTATACGCTACATCTGAATTGCCCCGTTGAATACTCAAAAACCTTTGCAGAGCTGCCTAACTAATTGTTTTAATGATATTAGAAGTTTTTGTATCAAAAGTAACATAATGTGAATTTTTTTAATGCCAAAAGTTTTTAGAACATAATCATTTTCTACAGACGATATTTTATTGTGTTATACCGGAACCTTAATAGCGACTAAATAAATTTTCTCTTATCTACCACAGCCGGCGTTTGTGTCCTTGGGTAAGACACTTCATCTGCATTACCTCTCTCCACCCAGGAGTGTAAATGGATACCTGAGAGGACTGAGAAAGCCATTTGTGAATGAATTAACAAGCGCCTAACAGGCTACTGGTGGTAAGGAATACTCCCCAGGGAGTGGAAGTGGCGCACATTAATGTGTAGGCTTGACATGGGTCCAATGATCAGGGGGTAATGTGTGACATCGTCGTGTGAGCATTTATACCGTGATACAAGACGATAAATCTCGCACCTTTACCTTTTAAACCCAGGCTGTAACAGCCCCATACGAAGAACGACACACATCTCAACCTGTAGGACTACATGTACATTTGGAGAATTAATATATTTCTAGGGGACAATTTATAGAAGGCACTATAAGTTTGTGAGCAGGTGTGTGTCCTCTGTTCCCCATGCTCAACCCATCGCTTCACTTGGCATAGACGATAGTTTATGACTTACTTTCGGAAAGGTCATGAATTATTTTCATGTTGAAAATGGAAGTATACTTGATTTAATATGGGGAAAGGACTCACCCCCTCCCCCCCCCCACCCACACACACCAGCTGAAACAAGTGTACTGCCATTAAAACATTTATCTTCTTGTATGTTTGCATTGATAGTTTTATCTTTAATTGATCTCTAGTTTTATCTTTAGGTCATGGTATCTTGTTTTATCTTTAAGAGTTCATTTAAATTGTGAGCAATACATTTAGGTAAAGGCAACAAAACAACAAGATTTATTGTGCAGTGTAGTAAACAATTTGAAGTGAATTATCTTGACATCTTTTCGAAGAGAAAATATAGATTTGTGAAAATTATGTACCAGGTGTATATTTCCCCTACAGTCATGAGCATATCCTTCTGTTATTATGATAAATGATGTTTTGACATTTTGCTCGTAATGACAATTGATTGGGTACATTGTAGCATTCTGACATTTATTGAGTTGTATTTTTATTCATTCTGTGTGTATGAGTGGGTGGATGTATGTTTGTGCATCTGGTTATGCGTTTGTGCATGTCTGTGTGTGTGTGTGTGTGTGTGTGTGTGTGTGTGTGTGTGTGTGTGTGTGTGTGTGTGTGTGTGTGTGTGTGTGTGTGTGTGTGTGTGTGTGTGTGTGTGTGTGTGTGTGTGTGTGTGTGTGTGTGTGTGTGTGTGTGTGTGTGTGTGTGTGTGTGTGTGTGTGTGTGTGTGTGCGTGTGTGTGTGTGTGTGTGTGCATTTATGTATGTATGTGTGTGTGTATGTGTGTGTGCATGTATGTATGTGTGTGTGTATGTGTATGTGTGTTTGTGCATTTGTAAATGCCGCCAAACTATGTATGTGGTGTGTATGTGTGTTTGTGCATTTGTAAATGCCGCCAAACGGGGACGTAAGTATGACACTCCACATTCAGACTGGGGACCATCCCGAAAATGGGAACGGTCCGTGTTTCAAGACCTAATGCAAATGATTGCAAATTTGAAAAACAATCGTATGAGGACTTCATCAGTTTTTTTTTTTTACTGTGCACAAAAATCGTCCCCGATTGCCTGTTAAAAATCACACGCAAAATTTTATACACATGGGCGTCCCCTGGTTGGTCCGCGGTTGGCGGTAGAATATCACACGTAAACATCCTTATTTGCATAGTCTGTAATCTATTAAAAATTACGTCCCTGATCGACAATGAAAACACGCATAGGTGTGTTTGTTTATGTATATTTGTGTATGTATGTGTGTCTGTGTGTGTGTGTTTGTGTATGTTTGTGTTTGTGTTTGTGTGTGTGTGCGTGCGTATGTATGTTTGTACATTTGCGTGATTCATACAACAATCTGCCAACATTCTATTTGTTGAGCTGATGGTGATGTGTCTTGTTCGTGACGTAACGTCTTATTCTGTCCGACAGTGATGCATGTCTGATGGTGAAAGCCGGGTCGGTTCTCGTCACCAGAAACCGGGTCTGAGGAGCCCTCCAATTCAATCAATGTAACCCTGCCACCAGATGATGGATTGCATCTATGCAAATTAATATTCTGTCAGGGGAGTGGATATGGAAATATAACAAAGCAAATGGTGTATGGTAGACTGTACAGCTCTCTAAAAGTGCATTCTACATGTACATTTGAATAACAATCGTTGGTTAGTCAGTAAAAAAAACTTTGTGGAATCAAAATCAGCATTTATTTCAATATTCTCATAAAAAGTAAAATAGGGCCTACAGTATAAAATATAATAATAATAATAGGCCATTTCTTATATAGCACGTAACCACTGTGGAAATCAGTCTCAATGTGCTTGGATATTATTATTACCATGGTCACTGGGATACATTTCTAACCTGCACAAAGATGTGCACTATATCAGAAACACACCATCCAAAAGCTGGATATTTATAAATTTATATATTAAATGACTTATCAAGACACCAGAAATAGCATGAATACCACAGTTTGTTTAAGTTGAAAATAGGTTGAGGAAACTTTGAGTACAAAGACTTGTCTTTTTTTTTTCATGTCCTTTTCATGTAACGTAACTAACCATAATTGAAGTTCTTGTTATTACCCACTGAAACATGTCTCATGATTTTGCTTGATGTTGTGAAGTACATGTAGGTGCCAGTCAAGAGAACTGACAGTACCAAAACAGAAAAATAATATCAAAGCACATTCATGTAAGAGCCAAATGTGGAGTACAGTTTGTCACAAAGTGTAACGTAACTAATCATGGAATTGCCCACATACATAATATCCTCTCATCATATTCTTGCCCCGCAGGGTCAAATGAATACAGGACACTATACACATCATCATTAGGTCGGCTTCTGTTTACAATCATCTACAGCTGATGTACACATACTATTATCGATTAGCCTTCCCCTTTATGTGTGCTTGGAAATTATCCTCGTAAAAGTCACTTTTTCGGTCATCCCAGGTTGATAATGATCTCGTTATTGGTGCTTCCTTTTCGTGGAAGATATCTTTAGAAGCTTAATATCCTTTAATACCACTAACGACGATTTAAGACTTGATTATCGTAGACATTTATCAATGTGAGTTGAATGTGTACTGTGTGCATTTACAGTGCATTTATGTTGTGCATTGTGTTGACATGGGCCAAGGTCTTTGTCAGTCTGTTACGTTGAAAGCTGAAATGACTCTTTTATGGTTCTGGGACCACCCCCCCCCCTTCGAGGACAACTCACGGACAACTCTGACAACTCTGTAGAAGGACAATACGATTCCCATAAAGGACAACTCCCCCCCCCCCCCAGCTAAAAATAGAAAATGAATAAATACAAAAAATTCTGTCTCATATCTTTGGTTATCAGAGTAAGGTGCAGAAAAAATGGATACATGATGATAATAATAATGATAATAATAACCATAACAACAACAATGATAAGAAAAGTAGTAATAATGATAATATTCTGCAAAAAAATATATCAAATGATGATAATAATGATACTAGTATAGAAAAAATATCACAAGAAAACAAAACCCCTAAAATGAAGCAACAAAATACATTCACCAACCCCCATATTAAATTACAAATTTGTCTAATGCGTAAAGTACCTGCTTTTACCATTTATCGGTATGTGTAGCACTGTCGAACCATTTTCTCATGAGAAAAAAA
The DNA here is from genome assembly GCA_001188425.1 of Eucidaris tribuloides. Classification (NCBI taxonomy): domain Eukaryota; kingdom Metazoa; phylum Echinodermata; class Echinoidea; order Cidaroida; family Cidaridae; genus Eucidaris; species Eucidaris tribuloides. The sequence goes on along the minus strand of JZLH01S0303712.1, from coordinate 58,179 downwards.
CAGGAACCCAGGGAAAAAATTCTGGCACTAACCATATCCATATTTCAGCGTGTATATCCATTACCGACTTGCATGGATTTTGTGGCGTGACGATAGATCCTAATGTATACCTATTAGGTGCTGTTACGCAGATTATATATTCTATTAGTCGCAGTCCTTGCTACGCGTATATGGATCTATGCAAGTGAAGTATATGACCAGAACTTTTACCAGCTATGCCGTTCACGCAAAAGAAACTTCATTTAGAGATATCGGGACTCCGGAAGGAGGAGCTGTAGGCATTTTCGGGATAATAATGCTAATATTCATAAAGGTACGGCATACATTTTATTTGAATTTTGATGGTGTTGTGATTATTTTACGTTGTTTCTGATGATGGCAAATGGGAATTTGAACAGCAGGGCAGTAATTGAGATTATGTGAATACTTTCTTTAAAATTATGTCCGTGCTTGTAATATAAAATTCCATATTTTTTCCTGTCATGCAGCCTTGTTTGTCTATGCACTCACACTTGGAATGTTAGTTTGTTTACATGCTCGCCAATTATGTCTTTCCTATTTTAGTCATTTAAAAATTTAAGAGATCGACTGTGAAGTTCGGGCTCTCTAATTGGACTTGTGAGTGATGTCGGCTGAGTATGCCAATGGCAGGTTTCCAATTAAGTCTACCGCTTAAAATTGAATTTTAATTAATTAATCCCACTCTGACGAGCAAAACGGGAAGATCATCACGTAAATACAGAGAGGCGACATTGCAAAAATACCCCGCCTACACCACCCGACACTTTCTTGCATCTTTTGCGCTCACAAGAACATGGGTATCACTTGCTTAAGGGTGGAAACAGATTCCAAGAGAATAGTTGAGTCGCGCTCTTGAGAGCAAGGGGTATCGCCTGTGTAACTGTGGAAGCAGAATCGGCGAAAATCAGCAAATGTGTGTATACGTACATCTGAATTGCCTCCCGTTGAATACTCAAAAACCTTTTGCAGAGCTGCTAACTAATTTGTTTTAATGATATTTAGAATGTTTTTGTATCAAAAGTAACATAATGTGAATTTTTTTAATGCAAAATGTTTTTTGTTAAATTTGATAGGCATGCTCAATATGTGTAATTTGCTTATTTTCTTACCAAAATATTTTTTTTGCCTTCAAAATATGACTTTTGCTATGCATCAGTATGTTTGATGGCCAGCAGAGGTTGGCGGCTCTGCTTTCGTGTTTATAGCCTGATCCAGCTCCTTAACCGAGTTTTTGGGCAGAAGTTTAATTAAATCCGGGAATACAGAGGAATTCTGTGTTTTCCTTTCTGTCAGTTCTGATTCATTGCTCATCGAGGCCCACTATCGTTTTGTTTGCGTCGGTGCGGTCTGACCTCACACAGCTGAGTACACTGTATTATTATACGGTTGACCAATTGTGACTTAATACTTGGCATCCTAAATATACACATCTCTACACTTGTTTGCTGGTAGCTTGTACGAGATTTTGTATTTATACACTTGAAGCACACCGTTCCACAAGCACTTGTTGTCGGGTAAGTTTCAATATCGCAGTGTATCGTAATTTTGATGGTAAGTTGATGTGTGTTTGGGTCGTAATCACCTCCTTATTACCAACTTCAACACAAATATTGTGTTTGAATCTGGCTTACTCATTTTTCACAATAGGATTTGGTCAGTGGTCAGTATGTTATTAAATTCTTCATAGCCTCAAATAAAAAAAATAAATAAAAATCTGTGTGCTGAGCTTTCCTGTATGCCATTGTTGTCATAAATGTACAGTACAGTTCTGAAAATTGAAATACTGTATAAGTAGAACTATGGCTATGATTTTATGATTTTAAATTGATTGACCTATTGCTAATAACTGTTTAAACAATGCAGTCTATACTGCACTTGACATTTATACATTGTACATGTAGTTGTGATCTTTTGTGAAGGAAAAATGATGGGGTACTGTTATATGATGTATATAAGAACTGGTCTTTAGTTTTTGTTTTGTTTGGGGGTGATACATTAAGTAACAACTACAAGTGTCATTTTGTGTTTCTTATAGTTGATAAAATGAGTCATATATTCCAAAATACAGATATTCCAGCACTAGTTAAAAGAAAGGAGTGATAATATCAAAAAAAATATTTATTTAACCACCTTGTTTTACATTATCCTCAACCACAACACCATTGCTATGAAAATTCAACCATGAACTGCATACATGTATTCAAGCTTGAGGCATACCATTTGCACATTCAGTTTAGTATGGATAGAACAGATTTAAAGGGCAGGGTATCTGTTTTGCAAGCCTAAAAAATAACAATGTGTATGTGTAAATACACTGGTATATACCAGCTGTAGGAGAAATACCATCTGAGAACCTTTAGCAAAGTGTAGGAGCTAGAAACTCAATTTAAGTGGAATTGTAACGACCGTTAGACTTTGATTTGAATTATTGTGTTGTAAAGACCTAAATTCTTAGCATGGGTGTACACTAAACGGCCATTGGTTTTTTGTGCATTTTTCAAATCCCAGATAATTACTCATCCTCAGATTTCATGGACACGTCCTTTATCAATAGCCCAAGGGTATATGTGATGATTTGCTGTGCTGCAGGGGGGGGGGGGTGCAAATGAGATTCCCTGCTTTTAAAAAAGTTTGGACAACAGACTAATCAAAATGCTCTTGAATGTAATCAAATGATACATTGATAATTTGGGATAGAACCCCAAAATTTGGCTCTTAAAAAGGGAGTTGGTACGTCAATTCAGTAAAGAGCTAATGACAATGTTCTTGAATGCAATCAAACTATTATCTGTTGAAACTAAATCCACTCTAACGAGAATTATCACATCGATGATATGATAATTTTCCGGAAGCATTCACTCGCTCACTGTACCTTTTCTCTTTTATACCAAGAGAGGTGCAATTCATGCCTGGTCCTCATACTGTACATGTGTAATAGATACCTGCATTGTTTTTTGCATGCATCTCTCACTCTATCGCCATGCTCCATTAGCATAAGCGTCCACTAATCGCATTTTAACCAGGATAACATTGCAGTGTTAGGGTTGCCGTAGCGACCACTCCATTTGGGCCCGATTCAGGTGGAACTAATGACAAAACACAATGAAGCGATTCAGATATAATGTTTCCTTTGGAGTAGGTCATTAGATTTAAAGGCAGGTGACCTCATTTGCACCTATCCTGCAGCACAGCAAAACATCACTCATGCCCTTAGGATATTTACATGTGGGCAATTCCATAAAATATGTACGTCCGACCCCCTATATGTGGGACCTTCCGGAAATGATTTCTTTGATTTCTTGTTCTTAAAGGGAGAAGGCGCCAGCAACTAACGGGCATAAGTTAAGAAAATATTTAAGTTCTTGCCAGCCAATCAGATTGCACGTGCACAGCATGGAGCTGACCATG
>JZLH01S0303712.1:14057-44049 GCA_001188425.1 Eucidaris tribuloides | reverse complement strand
TTTACTCGATTCTAGAATAGTTTTTACCCCAAGTTGAGGACTACCCCCAATCATGTCATTTACCTTTAACGCAATGTTAATTTTTCGGCCTGCAAAAGAGACGCACAGCCTTTAAAGGGCAATTCCAGGAAGGAAACATGTATGTTTAGTCTGAATACCCATCCAAAATAATTTTTAATCATGTATGCATGTTGGTTTGGTTAAATCTGCTTCCCCCTGAAGAGGCAAGCTTACCTCCATGGTACAACAGATTTGAATAACACAGTGGGCCGCGCCATTGCCTAGCCCTGCCTGAAAACGTGTGACGTTATATCCGATAATGCATTTTCGGAGTTGTGATTGGTCCAGCTTATTAGTCAAAAATGTTCGTATTTAGGGACACAAAATATAGCATTCTATCTGAATGCTTTCAGAAAAATAACAAATAAGATTGATTTCACGCATTTCAAATAATTACTCATATTGTGTTTTGATAAACATGTTGTTAATTCAAATTTTAAACCAAAAAATATAGCCGGTTGGCTGTCCACGGTGCATGTACTCGCGATGAGCGATCGTGTATGTGCATACACGTGCGTGAATTTGGTATTGTGTGCGACATGCACAGGGCCAGGCAAGGGAAATCTACGCAACAGGGATGGATGATAAGTTGGTAACGTAAACTAACATAATTACATCGTGACAATCCAGACCTTAAAATGCAATCACACACGTCTAGATTCTTTCATTTTCATCTCTCATAAACTGCAAGTTGCGTAAAAATATACATCGGTATAAACTGCTGATGACTGCGGCTTGCTCGGCGAAGCTCAGTCATGACACGCAAATCATTGCAGCAGACGACAAATACGCGAATGTGACCCAGATCAGCTCAGCCTTGATGATCTGGATAGACAGCTTACGGGCCCAAAATCATGAAATATCACAACAAAATATCACTAACCTATAAGCTTGTCAGTTCAGCAACCCCCTTTTCACTGGATTCTCATCATTTACCAGCAAAAGCCGATGTGGAAATGACATGAAACAGCTCCGATGACGAGCTGACCTCCGCTCACTCGTGACTTCCACACATGAACACAGATTGCCTCTGACATCATGAACTAGAACATTCAATGCCGATCATATCCATGTTTCGCGAAACTCTCTAAATCTATAGCAGATACCGTTGTGACATATTCCAGTGCCATTCTCAGGGTCACATGTTATAAAAACCGTTCACATTGTTAAACTTGATCTCATGAAGTCAACCCGACATTAACATAAACCCTGTTATTGACGCCATAGACCAATACAACATAGTCCTGCAGTCGCGCGAGCGATCGCCACAGAGGGTATAGTTTGGCCTCGCTCGTCCGTGACGTAATTTACGTCACTGATTTGACCAGATTAGAACTTGATGTCAGCGCCCATGTGTGGCCACTCGCTGGCGAAAGTGAGTGAAAAGTGCATAATGATTGGAGGCCCCTCTCTATGCCAGAAATGCATTAGAAATGTCATATGTACTAAATTTCATCACTTTTTGTCGACAGTATACTTATATTCCAATGTTTTCATCCTGGAATTGCCCTTTAACGTAGTCACAACTCTCACAAAGTGTTGGTCATTGTAAGGAGCTGCCCACTGTACCAAGTATTGTGTTGATTTTAAGGGTTGCATGCTCATTAAGCTTTGGAAAGACCACAATCACCTGATAAACCAGGTCTTATCAAGATTTTATTTTTTTTGATACCATTGTGTGTTGAAGCCATTGTTTGTGGACATGAATGGGTTTGAACAAACTCCTTGGCTTGAGTTGGGGGCAGTAGAGCAATTTCTCTGGATAAAAGGTAAGAAAGGTAGTGTTGTTCATGGCAAAGGTAGGAAATGTTGTACATTGTTTTAGCCTTTGATCAAGGCCACGAGGCTTAATGATTTCCCCCGTCAGCGAAATACCCCACTTGCGCCTGGAACGAGACTAACCGTGCTAACCCCAGTGACAAAGCAGGCGAGAGGCGAAGCCTCTCGGCCTTTGCTATCCTGCATCAAATTTCTTATTTTAACCTCTGTTTCGCAGCCAAAATTTGCCACCAAATGGTGGCCGCCAATCAGCTTTCATGATTCACAGCGGGAAAGAATGTGTATTAATAGTACACACGTAGAGATATCTCCGCACTGCACGCAGTATGCGCTATATGCACTGGATGCGTGTGATGGATGCGTTCATGTTTACAGTAGGTGAATAGATTTCTGAAACTGTGTTATCAACGTTGACTTTCTATTTTCCGACTTTAGATTCGTTCCATTATGCAATTACGAGGTACTCTGCAATGACTAAAATAGCTAGTTTAGTCAAATTCCTTCTAGTGTTACGGGAAATAGCTTGCTTTTCAAACAGTAGGCCCCTACGGTATATTCACGTACTGTACGATTTGAAACCGGTCCGTAACGTGGATTGGGCAACAAACCGATTATGTAATGAATATTCATGATCGGTCCATATGAGGCTCCAAGATCTGTCCTGCATATATAATTAGTTTGGTCCGGTCAGTGCAAGATAGAAAAGGCGTTGTGGGTGAACAGCCAATCTTTCGGTGCGCTAGGAGTGTAGGCATTATAATTAGTCTCTTTTTAGGCGCACGGGATACAACTACTGCTCAGAGGCTTAATGGCGTAAGGGACAACCCACACACACAATGCCTTGTCAAAAGGCTAACATTGTTTATGCCTTTCCAAAGACAACAATGCTTATTCAGTCCATGGACCTGTAGTAGTGTCCATGTTCAGTCCATTGCTTGCTTAGGTTTAACTCGAAGGTTGAGACAGTATGACTTCAATATAACATGCAATTTTCATAGACCCCAGCGGCCCAGCCTGAGGTATTCTGTTCTTAAGCCGTGTCCACACGATCGGACGTAAGTTGCTTGTGACCGGTCATAACTTGTGTCGGTAATAACGTCGGATATAAAGTTGCAGTAAGAACGATCGTCGGACATAACTCTGTCGGATATAGTGCGACTTAGCCCGACGATTTATATCCGAAGAAGACCAGACATAAGTCCGGTAATAATTTATTACCGGTAATAACAAAATACGTGTGGACTGTAAATTTGCGCTGTCGGACATAACTGTGACCTTTTATGCTAATCTAATCTGGTGGCTTCGACTTTTCATTGTTTACCAATTCACATATCGCGCAATTTGGGTCAGAGGTAGTGACCCGTTAACACCTTGACACACATCATTTCCGATCTGCTATTACCGCTAATAACGTGAGTAAGCTTTATCGGGTATAAATATGTTGGGTATAAGTACTGATACCGATGCATGTGGACGCGATGGTGGATCTACAGAAAAATTTTTACGTCGGACTTATGTCTGACAAAGATATTACCAGTCATAACTGTCTTTGTGAACGCAGCTTTAAACTCCAATGTGTTAAAGTGATAGGCTAACATTGTGGAGCTTCAATTTAAAAAATTGTCAAACTTTGATATCTGAGCTACATAGTAGTGTTCAAATGGACAAACAAACACCCCAGAATACAAAAGCCTGGAAAGTTACACTACCAATGGCAAGTTATACATGAATAAACAATAAAACTCGGGGCGAGTTTTATTAACCTAGGTGTACACACAGTAAGTCTATGGGAGGAAATGGGCAAGTGAATCTGGTCAACTTACGACTTTCACTTTTTTAAAGCACTAAATAATCATTTTGAAATACAATTTTTTCAGGGATTCACCCTTAGACCTCATCAAAGACACTGGTAACATGGGGAATCATGCGGCTGAGATTTTTTTAACTGTGGTAAATGTTAGCCAATACCTTTAAAAATTTTTGGAAATTGCCACATATTGAACAGCAAATATTTGTGTTAAGTATTAACGTAAAAGATATCTTGCAGTTAAAAATAGTAAAAACAATACATGTACATGTACTGGGCTCAAATGCCCAACTAAAATGTATGCCTTGCAGCCTTTTATAATTATTAAATAATTCTGTTTTTGACAATTTTTAATGTACATTTTTATCAACTGTTTGGTACATTATGAAAAAAAAGCTTTCTTTGAATCATTCTTTATAAACAAATCACATAGAGCCATGATTTAAAAACCAGGAAAATTAACATTCTGATGTGATATATAATATTTAACTTAATGTTGTGAGAGTAAGCTATCAACTAGTTGTGTGATGTAGCGATCTTACTCTTAGAAGAATTGCAATGTTTGGCTGCAAATGCTAGCCTTCATCAAGCTATTTGAAGAAAAAAAATGATTACTTTACAGACATTTTTTCAGATTTCATTATGTAACTCTTATAGGCAGTGGATCTCATTTGCAAACATCCCCGCAGACCAGGAAAAGATAACCCATGCCCTTAGGCTATTGATGAAAGGCATATCTGTGAAATTCGGAGGTCAGTTATGACCTAGAATTTGAAAAATGGGAAAGAAAAACAATAGCCGTTAATAGTGTACGTTCTATGGTAAGATTTTTTTTCTCGCGAGAAAAAATTCAAATCAGAGTCTAACGGTCACTATAATTCTACTTAAACTGACTTTTTAGCTCGTATATTTTGCTAAAGGTTCTTAGATGGCATTTTCTTCTAAATGCCATTGTATTTACACAATGTTAATTTTTAGGCATGCAAAAGAGATCCACTGCCTTTAAAATAGAACTTTGAAAGTCAGTACATAATCCAAAGCTCCCTAGAAATTAGACTATGTATGCTGTATGCATTCAATCAATTACAAATTGGCTTTGCTAATTGGGAAACATTCAGTAAGCCACTGAGGAGTGTTCATGATGTGTTAAAAACTGGGGGATGTGTTAGGATAGTCTGGCTTCCAAACAGTGAGATTAAACCATCCTATATTGGTAAGGAAACTACTACCTTCATTCACCTGCTTTGACTAAAACTAGTGCCTTGCTTTACCTTCTGAGGAGTGTACTTTGGATGTAGAAAAAGTCAGAGAGTGAGTGCACCCTGGAGGAAGAAAAAGTCGGAGAGTGAGTGTGTTCTGGAGGTAGAAGAATTTGCATGGTCTGGAACCGAGACTAATACATGCATTTGGATGAAAGAGCTCTGTGATGAACTTTTCACACATCATCAGTGGCTGTAGTGAATTTTGATTGGTGGATTTCACTGGCATACCGGTACTCCATTTCTAAATGAGGAGGGATGACTGGTTATATTTGAGGGTTACCTAAAGGCAATTAATCATATAAATTGCACATAATTCATAATTAATGGGGTCTGACACCTCTGGAAAAAAGCGGTTCATTTACATGTAAATGACTGCAGAAACGTGATGAATTGGATGCGCAGCCGTGGGTAATATACAGTATTTTCTGTCACTAGCGCACAAGTTAACTACATAGAAAAGTCTTAAATATTTATGTTTTGGCAACTTTTTCTCGTTGTGTTTATTGTGAGTGACTGGTGTCGTAATTGCATCTGTCTTACCAGTTAACGCATTGTAACTTGTTAGCATTCACTTTTAGGAATGCATACACTGTACATAAATTTTAAATTTATCTCATATGATTTGAGTGGATTAAAGCCAGTGTCATTGGCAGGTATTGATGCAATTGATTGGCTAAGCTGTCATGTATTAATAGTACACACGTAGAGATATCTCCGCACTGCACGCAGTATGCGCTATATGCACTGGATGCGTGTGATGGATGCGTTCATGTTTACAGTAGGTGAATAGATTTCTGAAACTGTGTTATCAACGTTGACTTTCTATTTTCCGACTTTAGATTCGTTCCATTATGCAATTACGAGGTACTCTGCAATGACTAAAATAGCTAGTTTAGTCAAATTCCTTCTAGTGTTACGGGAAATAGCTTGCTTTTCAAACAGTAGGCCCCTACGGTATATTCACGTACTGTACGATTTGAAACCGGTCCGTAACGTGGATTGGGCAACAAACCGATTATGTAATGAATATTCATGATCGGTCCATATGAGGCTCCAAGATCTGTCCTGCATATATAATTAGTTTGGTCCGGTCAGTGCAAGATAGAAAAGGCGTTGTGGGTGAACAGCCAATCTTTCGGTGCGCTAGGAGTGTAGGCATTATAATTAGTCTCTTTTTAGGCGCACGGGATACAACTACTGCTCAGAGGCTTAATGGCGTAAGGGACAACCCACACACACAATGCCTTGTCAAAAGGCTAACATTGTTTATGCCTTTCCAAAGACAACAATGCTTATTCAGTCCATGGACCTGTAGTAGTGTCCATGTTCAGTCCATTGCTTGCTTAGGTTTAACTCGAAGGTTGAGACAGTATGACTTCAATATAACATGCAATTTTCATACACCCCAGCGGCCCAGCCTGAGGTATTCCGTTCTTAAAGCCGTGTCCACACGATCGGACGTTAGTTGCTTGTGACCGGTCATAACTTGTGTCGGTAATAGCGTCGGATATAAAGTTGCAGTGAGAACGATCGTCGGACATAACTCTATCGGATATAGTGCGACTTAGCCTGACGATTTATATCCGAAGAAGACCAGACATAAGGCTGGTAATAAGTTATTACCGGTAATAACAAAATATGTGTGGACTGTAAATTTGCGCTGTCGGACATAATTGTGACCTTTTATGCTAATCCAATCTGGTGGCTTCGACTTTTCATTGTTTACCAATTCACATATCACGCAATTTGGGTCAGAGGTAACGACCCGATAACACCTTGACACACGTCATTTCCGGTCTGCTATTACCAGTAATAATGTGAGTAAGCTTTATCAGGCATAAACATGTCGGGTATAAGTACTAATACCGATGCGTGTGGACGCGATGGTGGATCCACAGAATTTTTTTTAATACGTCGGACTTATGCCTGACAAAGATATGACCAGTTATAACTGCCTTTGTGAACGCAGCTTTAAACTCCAATGTGTTAAAAAAATTGGAAATTGCCATATGTTGAACAGCAAATATTTGTCTTGCAGTTAAATATAGTAAAAAAAAAATACATGTACATGTACTGGGCTCAAATGCCCAACTAAAATGTATGTCTTGCAGCCTTTTATAATTATTAAATAATTTTGTTTTTGACAATTTTTAATGTACATTTTTATCAACTGTTTGGTACACAATGAAAAAAAAAAGCTTTCTTTGAATCATTCTTTATGAACAAATCACATAGAGCCATAATTTAAAAACCAGGAAAATTAACATTCTGATGTGATATATAAATTTTAACTTAATGTTGTGAGAGTAAGCTATTAACCAGGTGTATGATGTAGTGATCTTACTCTTAGAAGAATTGCAATGTTTGGCTGCAAATATAACAATATTTGAAGAAAAAAAATGATTACTTTACAGACATTTTTTCTGATTTCATTATGTAACTCTTAAAATAGAAAGTCTGTACATATTCCAAAGCTCCCTGGAAATTAGACTATATGCTTTATGCGTTCAGTCAATTACAAGTTGGCTTTGCTAATTGGGAAACATTCAGTAAGCCACTGAGGAGTGTTTATGATGTGCTAAAAACTGGGGGATGTGTTAGGATAGTCTGGCTTCCAAACAGTGAGATTAAGCCATCCTACGTGTATATCGCTTTGACTAAGACTAGTGCCTTGCCTTACCTTCTGAGGAGTGTACTTTGGATGTAGAAAAAGTCAGAGGGTGAGTGTACTCTGGAGGAAGAAAAAGTCGGAGAGTGAGTGTGTTCTGGCGGTAGAAGAAGTTGCATGGTCTGGAACCGAGACTAATACATATGCATTTGGATGAAAGAGATCTGTGATGAACTTTTCACACATCATCAGTGGCTGTAGTGAATTTTGATTGGTGGATTTCACTGGCATACTCCATTTCTAAATGAGGAGGGATGACTGGTTATATTGGAGGGGTATCTAAAGGCAATTAATCATATAAATTGCACACAATTCATAATTAATGGGGTCTGACAGCTCTGGAAAAAAAGCGGTTCATTTACATCTAAATGACTGCAGAAACATGATGAATTGGATGCGCAGCCGTGGGTAATATACAGTATTTTCTGTCACTAGCGCACAAGTTAACTACATAGAAAAGTCTTAAATATTTATGTTTTGGCAACTTTTTCTCGTTGTGTTTATTGTGAGTGACTGGTGTCGTAATTGCATCTGTCTTACCAGTTAACGCATTGTAACTTGTTAGCATTCACTTTTAGGAATGCATACACTGTACATAAATTTTAAATTTATCTCATATGATTTGAGTGGATTAAAGCCAGTGTCATTGGCAGGTATTGATGCAATTGATTGGCTAAGCTGTCACAAAGGGAATGATCATTAAGACCTTCTGCATATATTGACTTTGACCAATATCAATACTATTCTTAGTCGTATAGTCTGGCTTCCAGACATTTAGTTTAACTCATCTGATATTGATAGGGAACTACTATCTTCAGTCAACTGCTTTAAAGGGACCGAATCGTGGCTGTTGATGTTTTGCGAAACCAGTTTGATGCACGCAGCAGCGCACTGGCAGACCGTGTATTCAGTACGACCAATGAGAAGCAGCGAACTCGTGGAGGTCCTACTAAATTTACCGAAACGTGCCGAATTGATTATTCAGGCTCTTTCGTATTATTGTGTGCGTCCATTGCGGTCCGCTGAGTACTGCAACTAAATAAACACTGTACCGCGTATACTTTATCACGCTGAGCCTGCGGATAGGGAGTGACGGCCGTGAGTTTTGTTCTCATCAGGCGGGTCGATGGCCACGATTCAGTCCCTTTAAAGGCAAGGTTCACCCTAACATCAAGTTGGTTTTAATAAAAGCAGAACCATGAGAGAAACATATTAAGGAAAGTTTGGCGAAAATCCACCAAAGAATAACAGAGTTATAAGTTTTCAAATTTTTCAATTTGTGACGTCACATGCGAGCAGCTCCCAATATGTCATGTAATATAAATTCCGTAAATTGCCATTTTTTAAGGATTCATGATAACTGAATGGGTTTTTTTCAAAGAAGCATGTATGAAATAATGTTTCTGATAATATATTGAATGCAGAGGTAAAATCAGTTTCAAATTTCTGAGAAAACGGCACTTTTATGGAATATATATCACATGACATGGGGAGCTGCTCGCATGTGACATCAGAAATTTAAAAGTCAAAACTTCCGTAACTCTGTTAATCTTTGGTGGATTTTCGCCAAACTTTTGTTAATATGTTTCTCTCATTTTTCTGCTTTTATTTAAATCAACTTGACGTCAGGGTGGACCTTGCCTTTAACTGAGACTATTGTCTTGATCAACTAAGGCAGAGTGAGTATACTCTGGAGGTAGAAAAAGTTGCAGAGTGAGGGTACTCTGGAGGTAAGAAAAGTTTCATGGTCTGGAACAGAGACTAGAGTAGTAGCACTTCCAGTAGCGAAAACGTATCATTATCCAGTTAGTACATTGCAAGAATTAAACGCTAATTGGTAACAGTGTAAATTCCACAATTACAACAAACACCTCAACTACAGATAGAGCACCCTAATCTAGTCCGATCCGCACTGGTGTTACGCAATCATCCAATAATGAGGCATGTGGTACTAATTGGTCATTGACGTCACATGGTTCATCTAACCCTCCCCCCCCCCAAACTCGTAACCCTGGCATTAAGTGTGGAGTACTATGTTTCATAGTGATGCCGAATAATGATATTCCATAAACGAGAGGTTGGGAAACATATCACCGTGGACGAGATAAGTGGGTTAGTCCCTTGGGGGCTATGAAGGCACGATGTATATTAATGTCTTCACCACCGAATCCAGCTTGATCTATTTTTTTTTCTTTTTCATTTCGGTTCTTTTTTATACTCAAGTTTGCATCAGGCCTTTAGTGAGAATTCTGCATGTGCTGTGGATGTGTGTTACAGTATGTTGGTGTGTATGTGTGAATCTGTGTGTGTGTCTGTCTGTGTGTGCATGCATGTGAGTGTGTATATGTTGGTGTATGTGTGTGTGTGTGTATGTATGTGTGTGTGTGTGTGTGTGTTTGTACGCCTGCATGTGAGTGCATGTATGTAGGAGTGTGTGTGTCTCTTCCTCTGTGTCTGTGCACTAGTGTATTGTGCAGTGTGTGTGTGTGTGTGTGTGTGTAGGAGTGTGTGTGTCTCTTCCTCTGTGTCTGTGCACTAGTGTATTGTGCAGTGTGTGTGTGTGTGTGTGTGTGTCAAATTCCCATTAGTCGATGAGCACGGTGCTGCATTTGTGCCGTGTGATGATACACTGTGTATGAGGCAGGGTGGGCTGTACCTCCATAACAACGACTTTATGAATTCCGTATTGTGTCTGCGGCTCGTCGTATCGGGTCTCCGAAAGCTGGCAGAAAAGCGGTGGTGGTGTTGCAAATTAGACGCCGATGCGATCATCCCAGTAGGGGATGTTTTTGATGACGAATGCGTCGGGTCGCTCTGTCCCGTGCTAGCTAAACATCTCGCTTCCTCGCCAGTGTGCCTTGCATGAATCTCTCTCTCACTGTGAAACAGCAGGCAACCTGCGAAGCGACGCTTTCGACAGATCACCGAGATTGTCGATTTCGGGGGTCGGTCAGCCGGTGCCGGGGATATAACGTCAAGACGTCGGCGGGTTGATGAAGACGGAAGATTGATGCCCGAGCAGTAACGAGATGCGGTCCCGCATCACGTCGGGTATCTCTCGACCCATCTCAAGAGGATTCCTCCATGGCAGATCATCATCATCATCATCATCCCGGATTACCCGTCAGTCGGAGTGAAATTAACAAATACACGTCGTCGTTTATCTCGCCGGATTTAACGTGAAGCCGATATTTTTGACTGACATCCCTTGACCCCGGTGGAGTTGCTCCTCGTTGTGTGTGTGCAACATCCAGTCTGGCTGAACGAGATACTCGGACTCTCAGTGGTAGCAATCCTATTAATTTGATCTGTTAAAGCTGCCACCCCTTGCGAATAAAGACGCCGTGTGACTTGTTGAGCCGTGGTGATTTAACCTCGCCGGCAGTGAAACAAAAATGTCAGTGATTTATAGGACATGACAGTTATTGTTTGCGAGCGTGCCGTGTGATGGAACATTCGCTAAATCATATTACAGTCTGCAGAGAAACTGTGTGGGTGATATTTGTGATCTTATTCGTCTATACAGTCTTGTGGAGACTCTTACCATCAAGCTTGTATCACACATACTTACGATTACGAGGAGTTTTATCAAAGCATCATTACACCACAAATGAACACTGTTTCTCTCATGGATGGAGGTTTTTGAGTAGACTCTGTGAACTGAATATCTCCAGATGAAGATTGCGAAGTTTCATGCATGGAAGTAGCTACATTTGGAAATATACTGCAGTTGATATGTACAGTGATCTTTCTGCTCCCAAAACTTGAACTTACATTTTTTTTTAATGATTTGTGAACTGCTCTCGTATTTCAATGTAAGTAGTGTGAAAGCACCATTATTTGTCGACTACTGGTAAACAATGGACATCAGTTTGTTATCGGATCCGTGGATTACTGCTGATAAGCATTCTTTGTCTATCCTGTCAATTTGATAACAGTTATCGCTAACTCAAACCTGAGCTGGGGTCACACGGAGTTCTTCTCTTTGTTCTCAGCGAGATATGATATGCACGGAATATAGGACATTACTAAAGTTACCTGATGTTCGTGGTCAATTTCATGTTATCTGCTTACAGACCACAACTCTACTCTCAAGGAGTTCATGAAAATACTGAAACATTAATTTCAAGTCCACCATCTTATATGCTGTTTCCACCATCATATCTGCTTCGAGTATTCATTCCATTGTGACAGATAGACAACTTATTTATACCAGCGAGGCAATATTGGTTTTCACACAGCCTTGGCTTTGAAGTGCTTGTGTCATTCTCTAGTGTGTGGATATTAAATTCGTTCATTACTAACAATCTCAAAATTAATTAATCGCGGATGTACCGGTATCGGCAGAATGATGTTTTGGGAGTCGTTATATCGGTGGGATAATTGCTAGGCTGACTGTGGAAACAAAATTGGATTATCACCGTCAAGGTCGCCATGTTAGCCCGTCTTTAAAAGCGGCTTGCTTAGCTCACGTCTTTTATCTAAATCAACACATGTTATTTGGCGCGACTGTTCCGCCGCAAACGAGGAGAAGCGACACCGCCGCGTAATTAAGTGATTGTTGTTTTGTCGTCTGTAGAGATGCACATTATTTAGCAGGTGTAAAATTATTCGTTCTGCAATTCTCGAGGACGAACATGTTTTTCGGTGACGAGTTTCACATGTGGAATAAAATTCAGAAGATACATACATGAAATACATTTTCTTTGCATTGTGCATCATTAGTGGGAAGTATTCCTAATACCTAGTCGTGTCTTATAAACCGACCATAATTCAAAGAGGCAGTCATCAGAGCATGTTTAAATTACGCGTAAACCGGTTGTAAATTAGGAAGCACCACTGCCTCGGATCTTGTTTACCCGGTGCCACAGAACCGTAAAATTTTGTGGATTAATTCTCCATTTTGCCTGGTTTATGGATGTTTGTTTCCATGGAAAGCGTGGAATAAAGACCGTCGCTCTTTCTGAAATAGACGCTAGGAATATCTATAAGCAACATGCAGATCTGACATGAACATACATTTTTTGAATGCCTTCATCCATCTCCTTATCTGTAAAAGGGGAAATTAAAAGATCTGTTTAACTTACTATCATCATTTGTGATGCTGTGTGTAAATTAGCATTCTGGGTCTTCACGTGAGGAAGCACGGTCGTGGTCGTGGATTTATACATCGGAGTAATCGCGCGTTAAATTTCGCAGCACGATCTAAAGCAGATGTGGACTCTCCCCCCAGCGATCGAGGTGCGGGCTGTTCGGGGCATGTTTTCTCTATACACAGTCATTTAATCAGGTGACGGCACAGAAAGTACCAACGTCAATATTATATGGAGAAATATTGAATTAGTTTGTTGCCGTTTCCCCGACTAGGATATATTGCATTTCACGACTTCTGTCGAACTCGGATGGAGTGTGACCGAAAATCACTTCGGCTGATTTAAAAGGCTTTGTCGCATCTTAAGTGATTGTGTGATTATTTGTATTTTTGGCTTTGTGCATGCACTAACACACAATCTAAACATAAATTTGTACAAAAACAGAATTAATGTGTTGTTTTCAAAGTTCAAGTCTGCAGATATTAATTATTTCTTGTTATCAAAAAGAATAATACCACCATCAGCAAAAGTCTCAAATTCTTGTTTTTATTGTAAATTTTAAGTTTTAATTATTTAATTAGCTATAGGTGGTGTTTTTGTGAGGGGTTAGTGTGAAAGAAACTGCAACTGAAGGAATTAGAATTTTTTAGAACAAGCTTTACCAAAAAATTGAATTTCCTTTGTTTCTTAATGAGAACAGCTGATCCAAAGGTCATCAAATTTTGACCCTCATTTCCTATATTGTGGTATCGGGGTCAATTTTCTTTGTCTATTGCACAACATAAATTACAGAATACAAATCAGCCCCTGCTAGGTACATACATCAATTGGAAGCTAGGGATCCGAAGATCGGCTTATCTGTTTCCTGTTGTCGCTGCATATGGTGGTAGCTTGTGTGTGTGTGAACACACATTATGTTACCAGACCTGCGTAGATAACAAACTAGTCCGGTGTACTGCAGGTCAAAGGCAAGACAACAAGCCTTCCATAACTGGGTAGTCAGGCTCAGTAGGCAGGTGGGCAGGGAGCTGGGCTGGCCTGCAAATTGTGGTGACTGTCAGTGGAATAGCAGATAGAGCCTAGCAGCCTAGCAACTAGACACAAGTTCAGAATCAAAGCTCCAAAGTTGGGACCACGAAGATCATATATTATCGCAAATCGACGCCATTTGAGGAGGGCCGTGTACTTGAAACGTGTGCACGGCCACTCAGTTATAATTTGCATTTGACAGCGGTTCGACGGGGAGAAAAAAAAGTCATTGCTCTTGAATACATGCGGCGGTGTTCTTTTACACGTGTACTTTAGAGCCACTGCTGGGAAATAGCAGAAGTAACCATGACCTCAATATCTACTTCAGTTTTTTTTCTCTTATTCTGGAGATGATCTTAGAGTGAGTTGGAAGATGTTTTGATATCTATACCTGAGATGTGGTATAGACTGGTGCGCTGACATTGTGTTTGTGTGGCCAGTATATTGGAATATCGACACGGTTTGACCCGATAGCAGACTGGTGCCGGTTGCTTGCTATGACAGTAGAAATGATGATGATGGAAATGGATAACGGTTATGATATGGACAGTCGGGATGGGCAGAGTCCCGTGGATGACAGGTCGGAAATTGAACTCGCTTTCGAGAAATGGGTGAGTATGCAATTAAATAATTAGCTACCATTGGTTTCTGTTGTTATTACTGAAGAATATTGATATATGTAGTGTGAAAGTGAGCTTTCAATGTTTCTTGTCATATGGATACAGAATCATTTCATTACGTTTTTCTTCCAACAAAAAAGATAATTTCGATCCAGGTGAAACATAAAATAAAACGTACATGTAAAAATTGCATAACAATCAACATAATTATACAACACATATTTATAATACATGTATGATATGGCAAGTGTGAAATGAATATTTGTAGATATATAAAAGTATATGTATAAATGTATATTAATATAGATATATACATATTCAAATAATCATACCACATGAGAAAGATAACATGGAAGAAAGACTAGAAGACTGAAGATAGAAAAAGAAGGAATGCAATGACAAAGCAAAAGATCAATAAACAAACACCTACTTACATATAAGAAAATCCACCATAAAACACATGTTTGTATTATTGTTAATTTATGAAGTTGAAGTTAATTGTAATTTTGTTGGTAATATTCTTAATTTGGCGAGGAATAATTTTAGATACTTGGTTTGGTTTAAAGTCACATTAGATAAATACATGTCATTTTTGTTATCACATTTATTTGAAAATTGAGCATTGAATATTTTGCATTCTTCTTGGTTAAGGGTAACAATAACATGTTGTGAGACACCACCCCCCCCCCCCCAAAAAAGTCCTTATATTTTAAGATGAATACGTTGATATGCATTATTATGAAAACAATTTTCATGGAAGTTCCGGTTTCATCAAATTTTTGTTATTGTATAAATTCTATAATTTCATACAGAGCAATTTGAAATGATGCTCGAGTAACTTACGTTAAGGGAAATCTTTCTAAATAGAAATTTTACACTTGTGTGGTCATTGTTGTGAAAAACCATGGAGGTAGCTGAGCTGAAGTTTTATTATCTAGTGAGCTTCAATTGCACAATTGATGTCATTAGTCCACTGCAAGTTGTGTAATCCACGAACACTGTGGAATTTAAATTAACGAAGTAAGAATGTGGCATGCTAATCAACTGTTCTGTGACAGCCTGTAAGGTCAGTCCATTCAATTAAAACATATTGATTATTTAATGACATTAGATGATTGTAAGAGCTGTTTAGGCCTTGTCAATTCACATGTTTGTGTGTACATGTACTGCAAGCATTTGTCTTGGTACTCTCTATTTTTTGTTTACGACTCTGTCCGACTGTCTGATATTAGGACTAATTGATAAAATTTTTCTATTCAATAATATGGATTATTCAGTAGGGTTGCTTGGCAATTGTGCTAATATTGTCGTTCATCAGCATTTTAATGGTTACATTTCATCAGAGGCAGATGTGAAATAATTTGGATGAGATGAATGTAGGACAAAGAGGAGCGAATTAACTCGGGTCTATTTTTTCACTTGAGTATCTTGAAACCATGGAGACATACACATTTATACATGTGTGTGTGTGTATGTACATGTACATGTATGTATGTATGTGTGTTGTATACTGTGTTTGTGTGTGTAGTGTTATGTAGGTTTGTGTGTATGGCAAGTATGGCAATCTAGACATGTGTATGTAAAGAAACTGTTTAAAGTAAAAACATAAACTACTTGATTCCCAAACCAATTACCACTTTGGATACTGAACACTTATACTCAAAAACAGATTCCCCAGAAATAATAAAGTTCTGTAACATCTGGAAATATGATATTTATATTTGAACAATGCAATACATTGCTGTAGTTGTGTTTATTATGATGCAATGATCAATGGCTTTGTTTCATTGAGCTTTTCATTAATGGTGGTATTTTATTCAAATAGTATTGTTATTCATTTCATTCAATTTATCAGACATGTAAAGCACCTTTGAAGTATAACTTCTCCAAAAAAACAAAAATCTTTAGAAGTTAGTCCTATTTCTCCAAAACTTGACATGGGTCCATGAAATTTTTCAACTTAAAAAAATTTATAAAACAAAGTAAATACAGGCAACATACAGTATTTGATGCACCACGCGCTACCCCGGGATATGGTTGTACCCTGGTGTACCGTGTTGTGCAGCACCCTCTTGTGTCCAAAAATGTATTTTCTTCAGTTATGATCACTGAAATCAGTGGTTATGATGCAGAACCTGTGCAAGTGCACAATAAAAAAATGCATAAACTTACGAAAAATGGGTAAAAATGAAGCTAAATTTGTTATTTTCACACTTATTATGTAACGTCATGTGTGAAGTTTTACATAATTTTGTAACCCAGGGTACAGTGCTAAAAAAAAAATAATAATTCAACAACATGGCAGATTTCTACTTGGTATCCCAGGGTACCATTTATGTCATCATTTGTTTATTTTTTCTGTCAAGGTGGTCTGTGTAAAAAAAAAAATAAATAAATAAAAAAAAACCCTCTTGGAACATTGTCCGACAGGTGTATAAAAGGCAGGGAACGTCATTTGCACCCCTCCTGTAGCACATCAAAACATCACTCATGCCATTAGGCAGGGCTCCACGCTATCATTTTTTCCTACTTGCCCTTTGGGCAAGTGAAATTATCACTTTCAGATTTTTACTTGCCCGAATGAAAAATGTACTTTCCCCAAAATAAAAGATAATCAAAAACATTTGAAATTATTCCCTGTAATTTTAACCAATAAAGCCATTTTATAGCATACACTATAGGATGTTTGTCACTTTAATTCTGGGCCGGGGTTGCTAAAGTGTGATTTATGAATTTAAAGAGTTATACAAAGAACAAAATAATGTCAAACTTTAGTAAGTTAATTAAACACAACGTTGTAGACATGTTTGTTTGTTTGGGGGGAGTTTTTGGACATGCTTTGCTCATTTCATGATCAAAATTTTACTTGTCCAATGGGGCAAGTGAATTTAACATTATGAGTTTTTACTTGCCCGACATAAGATTTTACTTCCCCCTGGGCAAGCGGGCAAGTGCTAGTGTCGAGCCCTGTATTAGGGTATTCATGAGAGACATTTCTGTGAAATCTAAAGATCAGGAATCACCTGCAATTTGCAAAATGCCTCCAAACCACCTGTCAGCGTAGTGTGTGTTCTATGCTGGGAATTTTTGTCTCTATGAGACAGTTATTCAATTCAAAGTCCAACGGTCACCATAATTCCACTAGAACTGAGTTTCCAGCTCCTATACTTTGATTAAAGTTCTTAGATGATATTTCCTTTGATAAACCAGGGTATTTACACAATGTTAATTTGTTGGCATGCAAAAGAGACATCCTGCCTGTAAATATAAAAGCTCATTGAAAGCTGAAATGTACATTGCAGAAAGCTAGAAACATTTCCGGATTTACTTCAGTTTAGATTATTCATTCGGCATTGATCTGCGAGGGGGCACTATTTTCGTCGGTGTTTGAATATTCTCGAGTTCCTGTGTATACACTTCTTCTCCTCGATTGTACATTCAGTTTGTTCCGCTTTCTGCCCCATTCCAACTGTGTGTTACAACCCGTCAAGTGGCATCTACACGAGCGCAAATATATTTCTTAGTGGCGGCGGTTCAGATATCGAGGATTTCATGCAAACATGAACGGCTGATTAGAGAGCGACCTTTTATTAGTGCGGCGGAACGGTTGTAATTTGACTATGATTTGAAGAAAACAAGCAAACAGCTTGGAGTCGGTGGAAATACAAGACAATTGTGGGCCTCGGGGTGTGAGGGATATTTTGAGATATGAACATCTGTATGAGAATTTCATATTTTTTTTACTGTTTATTGCATTTTCAAATTCGTGTATTGATTATGAATTGATCTGTGAATTATCAATTGTGTTTATTGTTGATTGATTGATAAATATAATTTAATTATTTATTCATCTATTCATTTATTTATATAACTGTATGCATTTATTTATTTGTCCTTATATAGCTGTCATCTATTACTAATTTTGAGTAATGATTACTTATTTCAGTAACAATTACCTACATGTTATAAATCTGAGCCACATGATTCCCATGCACCAGTGTCTTTGATGAGGTCTAAAAAAAGCCTGAAAAAATTGTATTTCAAAATGATTATTTAGTGCTTTAAAAAAGTGAAAATCGTGAGTTGAGCCAGATTCACTTGCTGCCATTTCCTCCCATAGACTTACTGTGTGAACACCTTAAAACTCGCCCCGAGTTTAATTGTTTATTCATGCATAACTTGCCATTGGCAGTGTAACTTTCCAAACTTTTATATTCTAGGGTGTTTATTTGTTCATTTGAACACTACTATGTAGCTCAGATATCAAAGTTTGACAATTTTTTAAATTTGAAGCTCCACAATGTTAGCATATCACTTTAATTGAATTTTGGCTTGTTATAATCTGGAGATGACTAATTTTGTTAACAAAAATACTATGTAGTTCTATGCAAAATGTGTACTTACATGTAATTTCCATCAGGGTTATTACTAATTTCTGATGAGACATGTTGGTAGCTATGTAATTATTTACAATCATTTTTTTAAATTTAATTATTTATCAATTTATTTTATTTCTTAATGTATCTGTTTGATTATTTATGTATTCATTTATTTATAAATTCAAATTATTTATTCATTTATGTAAGTATAGTACAGAAATAAAAAGTACTGAGCACTTTCAATGTTCGGGGTCAATTGTCATAACAAATGCAATGCAATCAATCTTATCTGTTCTAATAGTCTACTTCCAAAGTAATTGCTGTTTTTGGCACACGGGCAACTTTTAAAAACAATGAGTGGACTTTGAGATCTCGTGATTTCACTGCATACCACAGTGCGGATAATGCACAGGTGTTGATTTGCAAGGTTGTGCGTGAATTTCATCTTGTTGAAATCAACAAATATTTTAGGAATGATCAGTATGCACTGAGAGGCTGAGGTTGTTTTTCATGCAATGTAAAGGTGGGATCTTTGTTGGACATTTATACCTTTAATTTTTACTGTGGATCTGACACTTCTAAAATATTGTGTGCATCACAGAATTCATGGTGCACGAGATATCTCTGGCAAAACTACCCAGTCGTGTAGATATACACACTCTGATTAATCTCAGTTCCAGACCATGCAACTTTTTCCACCTCCAGAGTGCACTCCCTCTCCCGACTTTTTCTCATCAAGACACCAGTCTTAGTCAAAGCAATTGATTGAAGATAATAGTTTCCTAATCAATATAGGATGGGTTATTCTGAAAGTCTGGAATCCAGACTACGCTCTATATTTCTTAGCGGTGGCAGTTCAGATGTGTGCTGGAACTAGGTTAGGGACATACACATTTTAGCTGTTGTTCTTGTTGCTACATTTCAGACATTTTTTTCAATGGCCTTCCTTACTGGATGTCATGATAATAATGATAATTGTTGCCACCATTGTTCTATTGTTTGAACAGACAGTGACTGATGTTGTGATAACTGTTGCCATGGTAACAGGGATTTGGTGTAAATTGTGTTTTTCCTGCATCCTGGCAGTGGGCATGCCCAGGTGCTTGACTCTTGTGTGTTGATATACTTTTGCTGTCGGCGCAGCGGTGGAATGTAGAGCAGTTCCGTGGCACAATGTATTTCTACAGGATTCCGTCAGGAAGCTGCATTGCAGCATTTAGGGGCTGCGTTTTGGGAGAAGCCCCTCCCCCCCTTTTTCTCCCTTTATTTTGACTAGGCACTTATGTCAGTTAAAGCCTAGGTATAGTTTTGGTCAATCAGACTTTTTCATCAATTGTTCACAAGGTGTTCAATTGTCACCCCAGACATTAGAAAACAAAATCAAACATTCTGAAAATGTTTATAGTGACACATTGTGATGTTTCAATTATTGGAGAACATGAAGCGGTATGTAAGCCTACATTACCAATGGAAATTGACAACGTGGGTCTCTCTCTCCCCACCCCCACCCCCATATTTTACATTTTGAGTAATTTCTAAAAAAAAAAAATGGGAGAGTTTTAGAGCCAGCAATTTTTATCGCATTGATAAATCTTATAGGTCTAAATAAAAAAAAACATAATTGTAAAGAATTTCATTTTTTTACCATTTACATTTACTAAAACTATACTTGGGCATCAAAGAAGCCACTTGGTGACACTTAGCTTTTCAAGTGTCAGGATATTTGCTAATGATGGCAAACCTTAAGTGGATTAAAAATATAATCGTTTTGAGTTTATAATAGATTGTAAGTATTATATACCCGAGGAAAAAACAAGCAAAGTGTCTTGAAGTGAGTACTGAGCATTGTAGCATTATCTGCAGGAAAGCACTTGTGGGGAGTGTTGTATAATGTTAATGGGAAAATTATGCATGCAGCACATGGAAAGAATCAACTAAGCATGCTCTGTGACCTTTTTCATTCTTTGAGAAAGACCAACTGACCTTCCATACCATATCAACTACAAGACAGACATACTGAGCAACAACATTTGTACCTGACATTTAACTGTACATACAGTGTAAATCATTGTTCTTCACATGTAGTATTCAATTCTGTCATGTACCATTATCTGTTTGACTGTGAAATTTTCTGAAAGCATTGAATGCCAGAAAACCCATTTTAACTTTAATAATCGTCGTGGAGAGTGGAGACCACAATGTATAGTAATTATAATTGTTTTCAAATACCAGACATATCAGAGAAAGAGAACAAGATTCTTCTGCAGTTTTTTTTCCAAGATTCTGTAATTGCCATAGAGTTTCCATAATACATGTCACATCCAGTTCCCATAGAAAACAGGTTGAAAAATATCCCCTTCATGATATTTTATTGAGCCTTTCAAAATGATGAAGTCTACGTGAAATATGCAATGGGTTCTGAAATGTTTATGTGTCACTTTTCTTTAAGTTAGTACATTGTACATAAATGGTACCCTGGGGTACCAAATAGCAATCCACCATTTGTTGAATTATTTACTAGTATTTATCTGG
This sequence comes from Eucidaris tribuloides, assembly GCA_001188425.1. Taxonomy (NCBI): domain Eukaryota; kingdom Metazoa; phylum Echinodermata; class Echinoidea; order Cidaroida; family Cidaridae; genus Eucidaris; species Eucidaris tribuloides. Next base: position 22,820 of record JZLH01S0303712.1, on the reverse strand, counting down.
GTTACAATATGGTGTGAAATTTATCTTTGAAGTGTGAAAGTATCCACCTGAGGTTCATTTTCACCTCACTTTACATAAGTTTATGTCTGATCTCAGTGATCATAACCGAAGAAAATACATTTTTGGACACAAGAAGGCGCTACACAATGTGGTACAACGGTACCCTGGGGTAGAGCATGGTGCATCATATGTCAAATAGGTTTAACCTGTCGACTACGGATTACGAATTATAGAATCTCGGAGGCAATTAGATCTCAAAGAAACCATGTACTGTATTCGGGTTGAATCTAGAAACAGCGCCTTCGCCCCACCTTCCTCGCCTCCGATCTGTTTGGACAACAGAGGCACAGGAAGTGGACTGCTCCATCAAGGTCAGTTCACGGTGACCTTACGGTGATGACAGACGGACAGACAATAGTTCCGTTTCTAATCCACAATCCATGTCACACGTGTCATCAAATGATAATTCTTAACTTTCACTGGTATAAGGAGTCTCTATATGACAAAGGAATCTACTTTTACAGCAGGTGTTTCTAATGATACAGTGGAACAACAAGGAATTTCTGAATCAAGGTTATATTATTATTCAAATTAATGCTGAATCCCAAAAGTTCACTGACCTCTGACCCAGCCATCAAAACCCGAAATTGTTTTGAGTAGTCTTGGTTCCACACCATTCAACTTTTTCTACCTCCAGAGTACACTCACTCTCTGTCTCTGACTTTTTCAACTTATATCCCTTTCATAGTGAAGGGGAAGTGGAGTTACTCCGGAGTAACTCCGGGTTGAGTTGATCCGCTTGTACTGCGGACCGACTTTACACCCCCTTTCATACTGGCAAGCACCGCAGCGGTGTATCCGCTGTCGTTTCCATGGCTTACATGCGAGTTCGCGCCATTATATGTGGCTGAACAGTTCGCTCAAATTTCGCAATCATTCGCTTTATTGGTCTATAGGCCTACATACTTGACTGCTTAATAGTTGATCTCTTGCCAGACGATTGTGTGATCGGAAAAACACGATTGAAAATACGGGGATTGACTCAAATACCATCAGTTCACGAACTTGGTGTTGGAGTTAGATAAGTTCTATGCTTAGGGTATAGATTTCGCCATTTCGGATACTTTCGTTAAAAATAAGAAGAACAACTTAAGTCAAAACAAAAATCTAGAACCAAACGATTCAAACACGCTACAAAACAAAATCAAACCCAGGAATTAAACTCCCAGCGACTAAACTCGCTTGTGACGTTGGGACAGGAAATGTAAACACGCGCGAGATTACCGAGTTAAGCCGAACTGCACTTCCGGTGCGGAGTTACTCCTCCTGTAACCCTCTTCTCGAAGTGGGTTGAGTACTCCGCTTTGAATCCGGACCGAAATAATCTCAGAATTTTCATATTGCCCTCCAAAGTGGAGTAACTCCTCCTGGACTCCGGAGTAACTCCACTTCGGCTGTCCATATGAAAGGGGTATTAGAGAGCACACTCACTCTGTCGATGTTTGCAAAGTACGTCAAAACACTAGTCTTGGTCAAAGCAATTGTCTGAAGATAGTAGTTTCCCTATCAATATAGGAGAGGTTAATATAAATGTCTGGAAGCCAGACTTTGAGATTCATTATTCATTTTCTTATGACCTCACAAAAGTGATATTTGATTGTTGACTTTTTGGAAAATTTCCAACCACTTCATTTCATTTCATTTTATTTTATCATTGCACCTGCTTCACCCAAAGGCTGTTCTTCAGCAGGTCTCTGCTGTGATAAAAACATTACATAAATGTAAAAGAAAAAAATTGATCCAACTAAAGATAAAAATGCAGTGTTCCAAATGTAGGTTTCATACGTTATAAGTTCTTGAAATACTGTATACGCTGAATATTTCGTGGTGGTTTTATTTTCGCGAATTTCGCGACTTACTGAACGCAAACATTTTCACTTCCTGATATTTCTGTACAAAGTGAATGTAAATACAATAAAATCGCGAAAATATACACTCGCGAATTCCTCGTCCTGAGGCAAAATCGCGAAAATATATGGACGCGAAATATATGGCGTATACAGTATAAACGATAAATCATGGATGTATATAAAATTGGGTCTTTGCTTAAGTTGTATTTTAAAACGGTAGTAGTCTGGGTTTCAGACACTGGGTATAGCTTTCACCTGCTAACCTACTAAGTTTGAATGTGGTAAGTCCACCGTAGCAAAGAGTGCTTGACTATTGTCCAACTGTACTGGTGTGAGTTGTTTTATATCTTGTACGCATTGATTAGCAGGTATTCAGGTTTACTAGATAATACACAAAACAGGTCTGGCAGTCAGACTAGTTTGACAGTTGTGTAAAATGCAAATTCAGTGAGCGACACATTGCAACGTTACATCGTGACATTATGTTGGAATTTTATCAGCACTTATTTTCACAAAACCTGATTTTCCTGCCCCAAGTTGTTTGTGAAAGGTAAAAATTTATGTCAATCTTTACATTATAAATGATTTTAACTTACTTGGTTGATAGGTTTGTTTCAGCGTGTGTAAATCATGGACGCACAGTCTTTAAACTAGTATGAACTGGAGATCAGACTTCACATACGTACTACCCTTTCTTTTAATGTCATAAGCTGGGAGACATGCAGTAAACGCCAGGCTATACCACACTCGAGTTGCTCTACATTTCTTTTTTGAGCGAATCGTTTGCCGCGAGAAGTTGTTAAACCTCATTTACTTCAGGAAATTATCAGTTCCATTTCCCGTCGTCCCAGATTCACCTCTCCTGAAGAAGTGTGTAAATTTAAACTTTTTCCCATTTACACTCGAAATGCTGCATTTATCTGTGCAGATGCCTTGTCTATATAACCAGCCAGAGAGGAAATGACAGAAGTTTGATCAGTATTTGACGTCCCACAATGCATATTGATTTTATTGATGCCCGAGTTTCCGTTATTGCTTGTGGCCCAATACGTGTAATGTACGTGTATGTCCTCCCTCCCCCACCCCCACCGCCAACTTTTCCATTCATGTTATGTGTCCAACTAAGTGTATAGATCTGCTGATCTCATTTTTTTAATCGTTACACACTGAATTGATTCTGAGGGAATAATTAATGACGATTGTTATTTTGAAATTTTCTATAAATCTTGCTTTTCTCATTTCACCACTGATACTGGTAATTATTTTATAGATTTTGCATTATGGCCATTTGTTAGCTTAATGTACAAATGCAACTGAGAAAACTAATCATTACGATTGTTGAATTGTACGAATGTGCTAAATTGCAACATATGTGTGCCAAGGGTTAATGAAACCAGTAAGTTGTGTTACTTATTTACAAATTGAGCACACATTTAAACTTGCCATCTTATTTAGAAATATGTACATATACGTGTAATTATAGGCCAGTATTCATTCAAATTATTATCACATTCCTTTTAGAATTCTAACCCAACTCAGTGCCAGTACAGTTTAAATTATAGTAATTTTTGTTAATTGTGCTATGTACATGTAGCACATTAGTGTTTTTTTTACGCGTGTTGTAGGTTAACAATTACTGACATGCATAAATACTATTGAATAAAATATGATTGATTGACATAAATAAATGTACAAAAATGTAAATCAAAGAAAACAACTTGTCAATGTGTTTAAACTTGTAATCAAGAAAAAAAAGTTAACAGATTTGTTAAAATAATTACAGAGAACATTTCACTGTAAAACCATCTTAATTTACTCATTTATGCTTTTAAGTTAATTCACAAATGACTGCCGCCATAGAGAAATTGGTGATTTGTAAGATCATAAACAGAAAATGACTGTACTTTTAAACCTCGCTAAAAACTGACAAAAAAAAATGCATGCACATTTATCGCCTTTTTGACCGAGTGATTTACAACTTCTATTTGAGCTAATGGAATCGTAACAGTGTCATAAATACTGTTTATTCTTGTGTTCAATTGAGGTTCGTAAAGGACTGAAGTATGTGAATATCACTCATCGATACACTTTAGTCTGTTCACAAAAGGCCTACTGTCTTAGAAATGTGAAATTTATTGGATCATAAATGTGAATCTACTCCACTTGGAAGACAAAATATCAAAATTGTAGCAGATGTACATGATATTGAATGAATGGTGAAATTTATTGATCCCCAGTTTAAACTAAGTGAGCCAAAACTTTATATTAAAAGTAGTAACACACATTTTGCACAAATTCATTTTTTTTCCCCTTGGGGGAGGGGGGGATTTTCAAATTAAGTGAGTTCATTGCACCCTATAGTGATGTGGTATAATGATGAACTATGAAGATCTTACTTAAAGTAATACTAATGTAACATTTGACTGAAAATTTAGCAATTTTCTTCTTGAGATGTATGCCAGATACCAAAAACAAACATAATAATCTAAGTTATATTGTTGTTTCTTCATTACTGGCAGGCATTAATCTGGAAATACAGGTACTGTCGGGTTGGAGTCTATGGTGAATGTGTATTTCAATGTGTTGTATATCAAAATGAAATAAAATCGTTGTCAAATGGTGAAGGGCTGAAGCTTTCATCTATTCTTGTAATATAAGAAGGTAAACTCCTCAAAAAAGTTCCCCAATGAAATCTGTTGAAATGATACATGTATGAAGTAATGATCATAACAGGCCCCCTCAACGGTGCATTGAAAATGGCGTAGTGTCTACATTGTATGTGTATGTGTATGTGTATGTGTATGTGCATGTGTATGTGGCGGAGTGTGTCTGGTGGAGGACACCCCAAAATTCTAACTCCCATTGGGTCGGCATACATGGTGGGGGGACCCACCCACACACGTCATTATCGGTGGGTTTAGCATGTGTCCCACCATTGAAGTTGTCGGTATGAATGAGTTGCTTACCACATCCATGAGGTGTGGCACGCCCCTTTTAATGGCATTGGCAGTTGACGAAACTTCATCAGTCAGGCTGCTCTGATCTGAACTGACTTTTCATCATACACTGTATATTTCCCGAGTCAGGGACCCACCCACACACATCATTATCAGCGGGTTCAGCACGTATCCCACCACTGAAGTTGTCAGTGTGAATGGGTGCTTGCCAACTCCAATCTGTATCACACAAGGGGACCCGCCCACACATGTCATCAGTTTAGCACGGTATCCGCCCATTGAAGTTATCAGTATGAATGGGTTGCTTGCCACATCCAATCCGTATTTCACAAGTGGATCCACCCACACACGTCATTATCATCAGGTTTCTAAGCATGGTATCTGACCATTGAAGTTGTCAGTATGAATGGGTTGATTGCCACGTCCAATCTGTTTTACACGAGGTGTGCCACGCCCCTTTGATGTCATCGGCAGTTGACGAAACTTCATCAGTCAGGCTGCTCTAATCTGAAACGACTTTCTAGTGTATCTCTAGAGATGTCGCGCATCCTCCTTGAGTCGTGCGGTTGTCTGCATTCACACCACAGGAACCCCCATGGAGAGCCAAGTCACTGCACTGTGTACGTGCGTAGTGTGTTTTCCTGACTTGCATCTAGCGATTCATAGAAGTGACACCCTTCTACAACGTTTTTAAAGACATACAGTGTAGGCCAATATTGTAGAGCTTCAATTTAAAAGGTTGTCAAATTGTATGAGCTACATGTACATACTGTAGTAGTGCTTAAAATGGACAAATAAACACCCTAGAATACAAAAAGTTTGGAAAGTTATGCTGCCAGTGATAAGACATGCATGAATGAACGTCACCCATGAATTTTCACCTCGGTGGAGTATAAAATAGCCTAACTCTACACACATTAAGTCTGTGGGAGGAAATGGGCATAGTGGATTTGGTCAACGTGAGTTTTCATTGATTTTCAACATGATGGATTTGACTTAACCCGTTGGCTACGTTAACTGTATGTGTCCTGTGTTACTCTATGGGATTTTAAGAATCTTGGAGGCAATGGACTGAATGAAAACGGCAAGATCAAAAATAGTCCTCAATTTAGGACACAATGCTATCAGAATCTAGTATACTGTTTAAGATTTCCGCTGTGAAAATTTCATGATCAACCGAAAATTCCTCTTCATAAAACAATGATTATAAGAAAAAGGCTGTAATGGTCAAATTTGCTGCAGCTTTTCTAGCAGATTCAATTTCTGTAACTAGGGTCATACTGTAATTCAGTCCTGATAAATGAATGCGTGTTTATCCTCAAGTAAACAAATTCAAGACAAATCTAGCTTAGATGTACTCTCTATCTGGACAGTGTATACATTGGTATATGTTTCAACTTCTTTGGTTCTTGAGGCATTTTTGATATCTTCTCCCTATTATGTCATTGTCCTTTTAATATGATTGTGAAATATATCTATAAAGGTCATTGGAGTCTTTATCATACAGTCCAATGAATATGAGTAATAGTCAGTGAACTCAAAATGACATCTTACTAATCTACATGTGCAGGTTTCTGCTTCTGTTAATTCATTACTAATGCCCCATAGATACCTGTTGTCTATGTACACCAAAGCACATTAGAAAACCGAATTAAACCCGAAAGGTCATCCCAATTTTACCCGCGTGCACCTTGGTCCTCGATACATCTTCATAATTATCCAAATCCTGTCATCTTATTAATTAAGTACCGAGGGGACTGCATAATCTCCGTGGCAACCAACGAGTCATTAATAAATAACATCAGTGCTGAACACTGGGCTTCATAAATTACAACCTCAAATATGGCTAATAAAAAGTGGTAATACCTCGTTATTAAATCCCCATCTGCCGAGATTCAGGCATAATTTCGGCTAATAAAGTTGCCGTGTCCTCGTACCTACTAACCCCCATTTTTTTCAACCCGGTGGAGACTAAGAACGAGATATCTTGGGCTGGGGTCTATGGAGAATGCACATTATATTGAAATTACCTCGTCTCGAATGGGTGAAAAAGGGAAAAAGTCATGGCTTTGCCTCATTAACTGTTTCCTCTTACTTTTCGTTTGAGCGCGATCTTGTTTTGTGCCACGGGCTACCGAACAACAAGTCCTGCGTTTAGAATGGCGTCCAAATATTCTGGTCATTTGCGTGACTCTGGAAACGAGGAGCAGCAAATTATCATCGAAAGGTCGAGTTGATGACATCGCTGGAAGGGAACTTGGTCCGCCGTATTTTGAACTTGCCACAAAACATGTTAAATGTACAGTGTACAGTGTAGATTCTAACATGTAAATGTATCTGTGCATTTATATGATGCAGATATACGTGTGTGTGTGTTGTATTCTGTTGTACATGTACCAATATGTGTAAGACACATGGTCAGTGGCGTAATGAGCCAATTTTGTATTTCAGAAACGAATGAGCCAAATCATTTTTGGGATCAGAAACAAACATACTACAACGATGTGATAAATGGTGAGCAAGACAGGAAATAAAAGGAAATATGAAGGGGGCCTAGTGCAAAGTGAGCTTGTAGTTATCAATTGCATTTTCTATATTTTGATGACCCCAATCAACAGGAGAACAACACCACATGTATACATTATGTCAAACAGAGGAATTCAACCAAACCATGAAACAAAGAGCCAGCTTGTAAGATGCAAACATGGATCTTGTTGCTAAGAGGTCATCATAACGTGAGTGGAATGATGTCTGTCGTTTGCTGACAGCTGGTGAAGATGCATTCTGGGAAAGTTGAGATCTCTTAATGACGACAGACAACAGCCCACATGCCTCAGATTGACATGTTGTCTTGTTGATTTCATTATTGTCAATGGCGTTCGTGACCGGGGCAGGATCCAAATAGATTGGACCTAATTTGATCTGATTGGTTAAACCAGTGGTGGTAGTGAAATTTGCTGTTAATAAAGGCGGGGCCTGGCGGGCGCGGGTCGCGTGGGGGGGGTGGGGTAATCCCCAGGTCCCAAATTTTTACCCAGTAACGCGCAGTCATCGCAAAAACCGGCCTCCGGAGGGGGGCGGCGTGCGGGCGGCCGTTTGTAGTGAAAACAAAAATTTCCTCTAGAATAGCAGTGTCCAGAAATTTGCTATTTTGTTTTTTCTCAAAATCCCAGGCTCAAAACAATTCACAGTCATAATTTTATGTGCGCTGAGCCAAGCGGGGGGGGGTGGGGGGGGGGGGGCACTGCTGCCCAGCCTCCACCCAAGCTATAGCCCCTGTGTGTGAGACATAAATTTCAATCAGAAGTCTACGTTGATCAATATTCCTGCTTATAATTAATTTAAGTTTGATTTCTATGTCAATGATACCTTTTGCTGTCACACGATAGGTTTAACAGCTTACATACTCATATTTTCTTCTACTTTTAGTTAAGTACAATACAAGAAAGACTAATGTCCTAGCGTGGCCAGTATACTTGTTTTTATTTTCAGGCATGACATAGAGAAGTAGCCTAACTTGCCTATGCATTACATGTGATAAGAACCAAATTAAAATGGTTTAATGAGTCATGATTTGTACCTATAATATAATTGGAGTAATTAAGTCCCATTGCAATACACACACCTCATTTTTCTAACTTTCACATAAAGTCTCGATAATTCAACATTACTCCGTATGACGACTCATTATCTACCTCTCTTGCATATTTCTCTGGCCTTTACTTCAGCAATTAGTTATACAAGGGTTAGGCTGCACTATATACAGCACAAATCTTTCAATGCTTGCCTTATTTATTTGATTCAAGAAAGTGCATGATAAATAATAGTCTCATGCGTGAAGTTAACAACTTTAGCGGGTCCAGTACTGTTAGACACACGTGGATGCGGTGTAGAAA
>JZLH01S0303601.1:0-18198 GCA_001188425.1 Eucidaris tribuloides | reverse complement strand
ATATTCTTTTGTTTTGTTTCTTGCCATGTATTCATGTACATGTATTTACATATTAATGTTTTAATGTTTAAAGGGGCCTACGCCCTAGTAGCGATATTGCTATTTTTGTAGGATCCTTTTACCAATTTGTGTAGTAATTGTATGTATACGTATTTCATCATTATTATTTTGTAAATATGTTCATTTTGGTAATAAAATCATTTCAGTTTCAGTTTCAGTTTCAGTTTCAAGTATTTAACCTGTTGGAGACAGTTTGATTTTGCTTTAACATGCATTTCCCATAGACCTCAAGACGAGATATCTTGTGTCTAGTCTTCAGCAGGTTACGTTCAATTCCATAAGATTCACACAAATAATGACAGATGCACATAATGTGCCTCCTTGAAATCATAGTTGCAATTTTTCTCAATGCCTGTTGGTGCAAAATCAAATGTAATTGCTCAATTCCTTTTTCACACTTTAAACTGGTCTCAATTCCCATCTCTCCATATTAAAACAGTCTTTAAATTTTTACATGAGACATAGAAGAAACTCTATCATCTTTCAGGCTGTCAATTCATATTTACATATCACTTTCTCTGAAATAGACAGGAAACAGTCACACTTAATGAAACTCTGGGGTACTTTCATCGTAGAAAGTTGAAAGAGATGTATATCAGGAAGGAAATTGGTGAAATCTGTTGAAATATGGTTTCACTGACCAATTATCTGAAAGATGAATCATCCGCTGTGGAAGTCTGTGGGCTTGTCAGGTGTAGGGGAAGGGTAAAAAAAGGGAGGGGAGGGGAGGGGGAGAGGGAGGGAAAGGGGAGGGGCGAGGGAGTGGTGGGGTACTATTTCTCATGTGCTACCCTATAGGTACAAATGCCAAGGTGGAATACATCATCTACAATACTGCATTCTTACCCCGTAGGAGACTAAGTACAAGTTTTCTCGTGTTGGGGTCTATGAAAACTGTGTTTTATAGTGAAATCAAATCATCTCCAACAAGTTAAATACAGTATGGCAAAACAACAGATACTCTTTAGTAGAAAAATGTGTGATTTGAAGGAATATGTTTACTTTGTCTTCGTAACATTGATTGATGCTATTTAGTTTATATTTTGAATCATAGTGGGTCTCCTATTCTAAGGGTAAGGTAGTCATTTGCAACTGAGTAACAGTTTAAGCAAAATGTAGATGCATGTCTCCAGATATACTCCTGTAAATTAACTCATTCAGTGAATTCCTTGCAGTACCTGTAGGACGACAACAACAAAAATTTGGCAGCCACATTTGTTTTTCTCCTTTCTTCTTTCTCTTTCTCTTTTTTTCCAAATTTTACAGGACACCCCCTCCCCCCTGGATCCATGCCTGTTATAACTTTGTAAGATTGCTAGAGACTGTAACACTGCCCAAACTACTATTTCAAAGGTACTCCACATTTTCCACTCCCTCCCCCACCAAAAAATCTCTTTGCTGGAAAATGTTGACATGTGTAACATATGTGTAAGCCTGCACTGTCATCACATCACTGATTATGGTTTGGACACATGCTGAATATTATTAGCTGATTCAGGAGTTTCAGTCCTAATTCAGAAAATTACAAACTGTGCATCAAATTCATGCGCGAAACCAAGCTAATATTTACAGGATGTGCTGGTCTTGATGGCGGCCTTAAATGGAGCACACACTTTTTCCGTTTATTAATTTGAGTTTCAATGTTGATTTCACTAAGATGAATTTGTAGATGATTTATCTTTGAAAGATTTACAACATCAACAAAACATAGTAAGAACAAATTTGGGGTGAGATATCACTTTTGTTGATTGGCATTTGTTTCAAGCCAGTTCTATTATGACTATACAAATGAATCACACGTTGAATGAGAAACTTGATGATTCCATTGACTTCTTCTTCATCAGAAAGTAAATGTGGGAATTAACACTTTGGTTGTTGGCTAAGAATTCAGGCATGTTAGCCAGAAACTGGATTGTTTTGTAGTTGCAGCTACAGTATGATTTTCTCTCAAAATTCAAATATAACTGGCACAAGTCTTTTCTTCACATTTAGTTGGTTGCATGTCACTTTATTTCAAGTAAAAAATATAGCTATAATACCGTGATGTATAAATATATAGTTAAGAGGTATAACAATGGTTGTCCTCTCAGCAAACCAGTATAACCACTGAGGTCATGTGTGGGCAAGCCTGTGCGCCGTCAGCACATAGGTGGTAAATAATGCTGCATTGCAGTTTTCCTCTTCCAACAATCTCTTTCCTCCAACAATCTCTCTCCTTCACCATCCTTTCCATCTTCCACAGTTTCTTCTCTTCCCAGGTTAATTGTCTATTAGTGTTCTAGTTCTTGTCCATCTCCTCCCCATTTCTGCTCTAGACTAGTTTCCCTCCAGTTGTTGTCTGATATTATATGAATAATTTATGCGTTGTGAATGCATTGAGCACGAATATTACACGACGCGCGAGATAAGCCACTGGTCTATTCAACAAGGCACATAGCGTTGCGTTGAATAGACCAGTGGCGGATCTCGCGCGGAGTGTAATATTACGTGCCCCAATGCATGAAGAAAATCATAAATTATTCGTTTTATACAACACCTTGTCCTTATCACACAGTTAGTATCCGTACCTCTCGACATGAAATACTTCGATACTACGTATTTTATGCCTTGCATATACTCTTCTTTGTATAACGTACCGTCATCCTTTCTGAGGCCAGCGTAAAACCTGCACAACAATTTGTCCAACTCCTCCACTGTCAAACCGTTTACCCCGACAGTGTGTTCACATCCTCGATTGATGTATATCCAACCAATTTGGCAAATTCCTCGAGTTTTTTAAGCGAAATTTTTGTGAGCTTTTTCGTATTGGAAGCATCGCAATCCAGAAAACTGTCTAACTCCTCATCATTTAGGCATTTAGAAGTACAAAGCTTACATCGCCATCTTGCCAAATTACACAGTTAGGATCGCTACACGTACGTACATTACCGTACAGGCCACAGCGCAGCTAGCTAGCTGCGCGTACAGCAGGCCGATAAAACATAAAATGTACGCGAGCTGCGCACACATGTAATGTTGTGAATGGACAGGCCATGCATGGTGCGGAAGCTTACAGGCTATTTATATAGTGCTGTCGCTAGGCACTTAGGGAGCCGTGCATTAGACTTTTTGGGAGCCGTGCATTAGACTTTTTGGAGCCATGCATTATACTCTTTGGGAGCCGTGCATTAGACTTTTTGGGAGCATAATGTATGGTTGTTTCTTTCGTTGAGTTAAATAGGTATTTTCTAAGAAATGTCATGTGACATGTGCTTGGCCAATCACAATTGGAGATCATTCTTAGGTGGTGTATAAACATCAATATTGTTCAAATTCCACATCTAACTATGCGAACAAGCTTTATTTTCAAATTGTACGATCACTTGATCAGTTTGTAAAAAAATCATGAACAGTACACACTGGCTGCAATTTATTTCCAATCTGGAGAGAAATAAACCAAGAGTTTCCTCAAAGAATATTTCTTCTTCGTCAAATTCATTGATAATTTTGTGAGTAGAGTTAGAAACATAATCCTCTTTCATCTTGCACAATGGATCATGGAAGACTGGTTCAAAGTTAATAATATGAGATGCATGAATAATTGTCATATACATGTTTTACAGCTACATTACATAGAGCAATATTGTTATCCAATTCCATTTTTAGTTTAGTTTTTAGTTTATTGGTTTCTGACAATGGGAAGATTTTTTTCTGTATACTAATGACAAATTTGCATGTACATGTAACTTCCATTACTCCTCATACAAAACTGTCATTTGCACTTTATACAACACCAAAATACATTTGTAACAACCTGACATTTATTACTACAACTGGTCATTGTTTCATACTTCAGTGGGGTCTAATTTTTCTTTGATGCTGTGATGGAATTATTGACACGAGAGTTCTCGGTCCTATTCTGTGGCAATTGTACTTTGCTATAATTGAGCTGCTATACAGCTGTCCTTGTTTCAAGGCTAAACAGATTTGTGGATAGAAATAACACACATTATAATTAAACAAAAGTTTGCAAATTATGTTTATCTCCAACAGTCATTGATACATAAACAAAATGTTTACAAATATGCCTACCTACTATAAATATCCTGCTTCATTCTGAATACATTTATATTTAGATGATGAATCTTTCTAGTTTAATAGATTTGAAGACATTTTTGACATGCAGTGTAAGCTGAAATAAGTGAAAATAATTTCTGGCATAATTAGAATACAAAAAAAAATGAGGCTCATCGGATATGTTAAAGAAATACATGTACAGTGGGATGGAGTATTGTTGTTGCCACCCCCTCCCCCCCCCCCAAAAAAAACGAAGAAAAACAATGCAAACACCAAAAAAAAAAAATCATAAAAGTATGCTTACTAAAAATTTACAAACAGAGTTAGAAACAAAAGGATTCATGTGTGCCAAACTCAAAAGAACAATATTAATTGATGACCTCAAGAGATTTACCACTTGACACAACGACAAGAGATAAAAGGGGGAATAAAAAGAAATCAAACTCAACTTTCTCTCAGTGACATGTGGTCACCCCTCAACTAAAATAACCTGTTTGTCAGTCACCTTCTAATCTGATATTTCTGGTCGATGACACGCAAAGTGTCAGGTAGACATTTTGTCACAGGTGATCAAAGTCTTCATGTACCTTACTTTGGTACAGACGTGCACAATTGTTTTGTCGCTTGCTATTTGGAGGGTACAATTTTTTTTATTTATTTTTTTTGGGGGGGGGGGGTGGGTGGCAAAATTTGGCTACTGATGAACACCTCCCTTTGAAAAATCCTGCATATGTCAATGGTGGAAACAAATAATACTCATTAACTATTCATAAATATTCATCAACATTTTTGTCACAGATTACATAGTATAATCCACATTATTAATGAATTCAATCTCTCTGTTCCTATTTCCAACAAATGTATCACATTGGTAATTTAATCATTTCTAGCTGCATTCACAAATGCAGTTATTACCAGTCGTATCTTTTGCAGGCATAAGTCCGTCGTAATTCAAAGTTATGTCTGACGATCGTTCTCACGGCAACTTTATATCCAACGCTATTACCGACACAGTTATGACCGGTCACAAGCAAATTTGTGACCTATCGTGTGGAAATAATTTTTAGGATGAAACTTGATGAAACTATGACATGATCATGAAATACATATGTGACCTGTCACCATGATACCCTGATAAAGGCGCACCTCTTATGAAACATAAACACTGAAAGAAAAACACTTTGGGTGAATATATACATAAGAAGACCACTCCGACATGTAAAGGTGATAAAACTTCTTATTTTCAAGGACAATTCACTTTCATACTTTATATTATAACTACGATATTTGGCACTTTCCCACCTTTGGGTTGTGCGACTTTATCAGGGTATCGTGGTGACGGGTCACATATACTCTAAATTTCACTGGCCATTCTGTCTTGCTCTAACTAAAATGTCATCTGCCCTTTAAGCTTTTTAATGACTAATACAAAGACTAATGCAACATCAATGCAGTATGTTCAAGGTTAAATACAAATTTGCAAACTAGCTTATATCTTCCACTGTTACTAATCAAGGTCATTTATTAGCCAATATGGTTCCAATTTAATGCAATCATGACTCATATCAATTTGTGCATTATTAATGAAATTATGTCATTTGTGAGTTTATATTTTTTGTGAATCACGCTCTATCAATAGATTCAGTGCATCGATAGCATTTTTTAAAATTTTGTTTACAGGGACAATATTCACCATTTAATGATTTCATGAGATAAGCTTGTAAAACTTTATTTTTTCATAGTTTATTTTTAACCCATTCAAGACTAAGAATGATATATTTTGAGCTGGGGTTTATGGAGAATGAGTGTTATATTGAAATGAAATCATCTCCAAAAGGTTCACCAATCCTTTTACTGTACTAAAATCATATCTTTATTGATCAATCTTTCAACTTTAATACCTATATTCTAAGACATCAAAATAAATCATTACTGCTCAAGCACTACAAATCCAAAATTACATTTCCCCCTTCCACAGAAAAACAATCATCAATCAAAATGACAACACTAGACCACATCTTTATACCCAGCTAGACCTCCAGCCTCACAGTGGGAACTTAGGGGAAGGGGAATACAATTTCCTAATACTTTCACTCCCTTCTCCCCTAGGTCCACTAGATTAATTCTATTACCCTTGGTGGGCAGCCAGATTAATTTACGTACAACCTTCGCTTGACACTTTCATGTGTAGACTGAGTCAATAAACTGAAAATCCTGGATCAAGTAGATTCAAAAATGCATTTTATATAAGTATGCCAATATGGATATGTGCCAATTTTCAGCGAAGAATAGCTCATGTTCTTTTTTTTTCTTGTTGGAGTTATAATTTGCCAGACTCATTGCAGCGTGTCGGTAAATCCCGCTGGAGCTCGTTGCAGGCACGACGCACTCATCACGTCGATTCCTAAGACACCCAGAATAGGAAACGCTTAATTCCAAGTATTCTAGATCTATTTCCATGACCACCAAGTGCTCTGTGAATCTTAAAGACACTATATAACATTGTGGAAGACCCATTTAAAAATTTTTCAAACTTTGTTCTCTGACATAGTTTGAGTGGACAAATAAACACCCTAGAACACAAAACTTCAGACAGTCATGCTGTCACTTGTAGATTGTGAACAGATTCAAATTGGCACATGAATTATTGTCAGCTGATGAAAATTCTAGAACACACCAGTCTAAAGGGGAAAACCGGAATGGTCACTCAATGATTTTCACTTTTTAAAAGCACTTAATGAGCATTTTGAACTGTAATTTTTTTTTTCATTTTTTCATTTTACATGTAGATCTCATCACATACACTGGTAGCATGGACATTCACGTAGCTGAGATTGTTTAAACTGGAAATATTGTTAATATGATACCTTTAAATGGTCCACATTGCTATGCAATGCATCACAGATATATCATCAGTCAAGACACGGGTATTCATCAGCATCTTAAAAGGGGAGGAAGGATCGGGAAGGGTGACCTTGACCATACTAATGCAAGCATGAAGCATAGAGCCCTGACAAGGGGGTATCCAGGGTTACTACTTAAAGATTTTCTTTATGAGCTTGCATTATATTCAAATATGAGCTCATCAAGGAGTGATAGCTAAAATTAGAAATAATGAAGATTCACTGAAATCTTCATATCTCACAAAGATTTCAAACAGGAATTGTATTTTCTTGTGAAAGTATGGATCCCGATACAAAACCAAATTCATTAAAACAACACCTGTATTCGCTTGGATTTGAATTTTATGCTGAGTACTGTACAAAGTGAGTAAACAAATCTTCTAAAGTATAATAATAAATGTTTCATTGTTTATCTTTCAAAACCTGATGGATATACGAATTCTAAATTTTGAACACTGTATTTTTCATACATCATTGTAGTTAAAAAAAAACAAATTGAGTGAAAATGAAAACCTCTGCAAATAAATCACACTCACTTTTAGGCCCCTGGATAATTTTAGAATCTAGATGCTCTGTGGTGTAATCTGAAACATTTTCTCACCACATTTATATCCTGTTAACAAACAGAAGTTGAAGAATATAATAGATTCATTCACATTCAGTAGCCAACATAATCCACCTAATTTATACTCTGCTCAGCTATAGATGTCATTTAATACCCTGTGTTTACTAATACAGCCTACAGTTTCAATAGGGTTACATCAAGTTTAATTTAAAGCAAACACTGCTACTCATTTGGAACCTTTAACAGATATAGTGTCATAATTTTTCCACTGAGTATGGCACTAATGAGTTGATTAACACCTCTGAAACAGGTGCATTGTGTACCCTCACACTTCTACAACTTGTTCTTCCCCTACCCCTTACCCCCACCAAAAAAAGTCAAAGCTATGTTACAGTATCTTTTCACAAGCTTGGGATTAGCAACCACTTCCTGAATCATTAGTCTAAGTAATGTTTTGGTGGTCTGGTTTTCAGAAAACTTTGCAAAATTATAAACAGATCACACCTATGTATTGTGAAGTGCTTTCCCACACAAAACTTTAGTACTGGTCAAGAATAATTGTAGGTGCGGAAATAGTGATCAGTAGGCTGAAAAATATTTCAGTTTGCGTGCATGTCACATTACACATAGAAATACTCATACCTAAAGAAATACCCAGCAGCTGTTCAGTTTCGACGGGCGATAAACCATGATGTCCTTATTTGATAGACGTTGGAGCGCATTAGCGTTCGGGGAGGAGTAAGTTGTGAAAAAATGAGTTGCCACTTACTAACGCTTACACGCGGCAGCGATTGACGGTCACGATCACCATTACTCAGCCGGTGGGGGTTGCACAACTTCCAGTTGGGCCTCGGCCCCCGAATTCAAAGGCAACATTTCATCGAACTTCCCTCAAGCCGGGTGCAAAATGGACGACTTCCCCTCTCCGCAGCGATCGGCTTAGCACGCCGGGGATTTTGGTCGAGTGCGGTCATTGCATCACCGTGCTCGCGTTTCATTTGTACGCATCATCCTGCGAGCGGTTGGCTGCAAGGACTGGATTGTCTTAAATGATCGTTATTCTTGTGTGTGTGTGGAGTGTGGGAGTTTTCAGATTCTACCAAGATACACGGCCTGGCCATGAACTCAATGCGGTTACTGCGTAGGACTATTACTGTGGAATTATGTCTGCATGCTGGGCGTCCTTCTTCCACTTGATTCGATTATGGAGAAAAGCTGGTGAGTCCCCTCCCCTTGATTAAAATTGAACATTAAAATTCATATAAAAAATAA
This sequence comes from Eucidaris tribuloides, assembly GCA_001188425.1. NCBI lineage: Eukaryota > Metazoa > Echinodermata > Echinoidea > Cidaroida > Cidaridae > Eucidaris > Eucidaris tribuloides. The sequence goes on along the minus strand of JZLH01S0303601.1, from coordinate 9,342 downwards.
TAAAAAAGACTTATCTGGATTTATTTAAACTTTGACTGATTGAAACAACATACATTAACAGTCATCAACATTAATAAAACAAGAGAACATTAATCATGTTCAACAATCATTAATCATTACAATAACAATAGAATGGTTAGCACACAAACTGCATTTCAAATGTTGCCCTCATCCTACTTATCGTTCTTTTTGTATTCATGGTAATGCATAGTGCAGCCTTTATGTCATGAATGATTAACTCATAACGTGCCGAAGTCGCAGATCTGCGATACATAATACACATAAAGGCCATTGAGGTTGAAATCCTCTGGCACGTTAAGAGTTAATAGGACAGTTAATTCATTTCTACATATTCAGATTGAATTTAGAGCTAAGATGTGTGCAATTATTCTATTGAAATTAAAATGGACCCAAGAAATGTGGCACTGATTTAGTGATTTTGCAAATACAATCTCTTAAACCCTTATTCTTAAAATCAATGTGAGAAAACACAGAAAATAAAAAACATAACTATTAAAAATGATTTAAATCAACTGGAAAAATGCAGAAGATAGCTTTATAATTCCTTTTTAAATTGTCTCAAATCATCTAAAAACAACATTCACAAAACATAATAACCAAATGCAAAAAATAAAACATTACACACAGTAAACATTAAGTTTTGAACATTAAATGTCACAAATATGAAGTCTCTTTTAACGTATGGATCTGTAAATTTCATGATGCAGTGTTTCTTCATACATTCTAGTTGTAATCTGTAAGTACATGTATATACTCTCATAATTCTTGCATTTGTGTTGCTTAAAGAATACCAGTTGCATAACAATTTGCAAGAAAAAACTGAAAAGCCATGAAACTTTGAACAGATGCACTGCAAAGGTTATTATCTCCAGAATATAATATTGGGTAATTATAAACCAAAGATAGCAACTCGATATGACCAACAACTCAATGTCTAAAAAAACTGTTTTACTGATCACAGACAGTCTCATGCAAACAGTTTTACATGAGAAACTACACCTGTATATACATTAACACAGGTTCTAATTTTGATACAGACAGGGAACTGACAGCTCATAAAACATTAGGACAAGGTGATAAATGTTTCAAACCTCATTATCCTGTAATTTGTTACACTTAACTAGAGTCAGACCTCATTTATCTGGCTACCATAACATTTAACTCTTAACCTGTTGGCTAGAAGAAACACATGTACCATGTGTTAGCTCTATGAGATTTTCAGAATCTCAGAGGCAATGGGTTAATGTGTCAAACATTTTTTTACAAAGCTGCACTGAGTGAAGTTTAGATTGTAGTGTGAATTTCAAACAGCTTTAATATATACACATGCACACTGGAGATAAGTGTCATGTACAAAAAATTGTTTATAAATATCTATTTTCTGACAAAGTCATTCTTATTATAATGTTGAGAATAATTTCAAACTAAACCTCATTACCCAATCATTTGTTACACATAACTGTTATCAGACCTCATTCATCTGGCTACCATAACATTTAACTCTTAACCCGTTGGCTAGAGGAAATGGATGTACCCTGTTTTAGCTCTATGAGATTTTCAGAATCTCAGAGGCAACAGGTTAATATGTTAATATTTTTTAACAAACCCTCACTGAGCAAAGTTCAGATTGCGGTGTGAATTTCAAAGAGCATATACATGTACCCATGCATATTGCAGAAAAACATGTACAAAAGTTGTTTATAAAGTACTGTATACCCTTTCCAACAATGACATTTGTAATTATGATATGAATAATTTTTGAAATTGAGTGAATTTTGTAAATTTCCAGGACAATTAATACTCCCCAGGGAGTGGAGGTGGCACACAATGTTGTGCAGACTTGACATGGGTCCAATGATCAAGGTTAATGTGTGAAGTCGTAAGAGACAGCGTTTACGCTGTGATACAAGACTATAGTATAAACCCTCACCTTTACTTTTACAAATGTATACAAAATGTATCATTTTTTTTTCCAATTTCACAAAGAATAATTACAATAAAAATCAATGTTGGAGGAAAATATCCAAAGTAGCCCTACAAGTTTTGTGAGTGATTTAATGAGGCATGTTTCACATGTAACAGTGCAACAAGACATTAGATTATAATGTTAAGATTACAGCAGTACTCATACCTCCATTCACCAGCAGTGATCTCCCAGTAGTCCAGTATTTTTGCTCTCTTTACACTCATTTCCAGATAAAAATCATAAAGTGGTAAACTTTGTATTTTCTTTTGATTATTTATTTCATGTAAACTATAAAACATGTACTTCAACAACTGCATGCCTGACTAATGGTAAACATTATGCACATTATTCTAATTTTTGTACTGATCAAATGACTTTTTCTTTGCATTAACCATTTGCCTACCATGATTGATCATGTCACAATTGTACAATTTATACCAAATACCCCAATTCTACAGAGCAGGGAAGACAGCAATTAAAGCCCCCAAATATAGTTTTGGTAAATGGTAAAACAATTCTTTGCAATTATGATTTTTAGATACACCTAGGCTAAATGATCTATTAAGGTAATACCCTGAAAATTGCTCATAGTGTATATGGGCAATTCCGTGAAATACTGGACAAATCACAAATTATACAAATTGCTCTATCTGGAATCATATTAAATTTTAATGGTTTGAATGGGTATGAATCATGAAGAAACAATGGGGGTCATCATTTCCACTCTAAATTTTACATCTTCAACAGCACCCTCTAGGAGAATCAGAACCATACATGAAATACCACATGTGGGACTAGTGTGACTAAATCTCAGTTTTATGAAAAACTATCATTTATTCTGCAGTTTTTTCCATGCCAGTAGCCTCTTCTCATTGTGTTGAAAGTAATAAAGCCCCACATATGCATACTAAATCTGAAAAAGACATGAATAAACAAGAATTTGTGTGGATGGACAAAATGTAACGTAACTAACCGTAACGTAACTAACCATGTTTTTGATGTTGTAGGTAACAATGAAAAGATTTTTATCAATAAGTTATATATCAAATGACTTAGCAAGATGTCAGAAATAGCATGAATACCACAATTTGTGTCAGTTCAAAACAGATTTAAGTAACTTTGAGGACAAAGACTTGTCATTTTTTTCCATGTCCTCTTTTCGTAACGTAACTAACCATAATTAAAGTTCTTGTTAACCCGCTGGAGACTAAGTACGAGTTATCTCGTGTTGGAGTCTATGGGAAATGCGTGTTATAGCAAAATCAAATCGTCTCCAACGGGTTAATACCCACTGAAACATGTCTCATGATTTTGCTTGATGTTGTGCAGTAGGTGCAGTCTAGAGAATGGACAGTACCAAAACAGACAAATTATATGAAAGCATATTCATGTAAGAGCCAAATGTTGAGCAAAGTTTGTCATAAAGTGTAACGTAACTAATCACGGAATTGCCCATATACTGTTAGATACACTCCTTTACTCAGACATCATAATTTGTCACTATAAACAATTGTCAGGAGGTATGATGTTGTTTTCTGATGTCTGGGGTGACAATAGAATACTTTGTGACAGATTGACCAAAATTTGTCTGATTGACCAAAACTATATGTTGTTTGTGCTAAGCAAAATAAGTTCTTATCTTTACAGAAATCAAAGAGAATGATAAATATATCAATATGTACCACTTTGGCATGTGAAGGCTTAAGTACACATAGTACTGCTATACTTGCACCTAAATATAACCTGGATTTAGGAGAAAAGTAATCATTACAAATAACATTTACCATGGTATGCAAAGGTTTATGACAAATGCGTAATATTAACACAAGCTACATAAATGAATGCGTATTGTATTTGTTATCAAAGTTTGTAGCTCTACACTGTACTTCAATGATGTACTCATGAACATGAGCATGCACGTATTGTAACCCTCGCAGGACCCGATGCCTGTCCCTGCGAACCTGCACGATTGAATTAGTAATTCACCTTACCATACATATATAGTAGGCAAAGCTAAATATAGCACTGAGAATGAGAGTAACTAATTACCTCATCTTACACAAAGTAATGACTGTTCTTGAAGCATATACACACACACACACACACACACAGTTGAATTCACCTTACCATACATAGTAGGCAGAGCTAAATAGCACTGAGAATGAGAGTAATTACTTCACCTTACACAAAGTAATGACTGTTCTTGAAACACACACAAAAACACCACATACTCACATACACATGAACACCACACACAAATACATACACACACACAAACACATCCTTACATTAACTTATCTGTATGGTATCTCTTTGTTCTTGCATATTGTTTTTCCTACCATACCAACTTGATAAAATAAAGGATACAGGTCATCTATTGTTATATCTACTGCATAAGACCTAAGTGCGCGCACACACACACACACACACACACACACATACAAATGCATAGACATATACATGAATATAATACATACACACCATATATAAATATATATAAACAAACCACATACACATACTTAAGCATACAAACACACTCACCTACATACCTACACACACACATACACACTCACACACACCCACACCAAAAACCAAAAAATAAAAAACATGCCAAGGCCAAGCGCAAGTTTAAGCTGCTACAGTATATCCTAAAACCAACATGGTATAAAGGAATCCCCTGTTCTTGTAGTGCTATATGTACATGTAGGTGTCAGCAGCTGTAGAGTAAGACAAGATGACTGCAGTTATTCTAGCCACAAACTCCTGCATGAGTCAGCGGGACATACCCCTATCTCCCTTCCCCTCCTCCATTTAACCCCTATAGTACTATACTCAAAATATCAGATGTAATTTCAACAGAATTTGTTGCAATCACATTGAGATGTTTAAATATATTCATTCTTCACACACTCTATACCACTTCAAAACTACATACAGGGATCGACACTAGCACTTGCCCGCTTGCCCGGGGCAAGTAAAATTACATGGCGGGCAAGTAAAAACTCAAGATGGTAAAATTTACTTGCCCAAATGGGTAAGTAAAATTTTTATCATGAAATAGGAAAAACATGTCCAAACTTCTTCCAGAAGACAAACAATTCAGCTAATTTTATAAATTTCATCATTATTTTGTTCATTGTACTTCATCTTATGACTTTTTAAATTCATAAATCATACCTTTTGCAACCCCCAGAATTAAAATAACAAATGTCTAATGCTAAAAAAGGCCTCAGTTAAAATTAAGGGGAATTAGTTTTAATGTTTTTTGATTATTGTTTATTTTCGGGCAAGTAAATTTTTCATTTGGGCAGGTAAAAATCTGAAATTGATCATTTCACTTGCCCAAAGGGCAAGTAGGAAAAAAAGTTAGTGTGGAACCCTGCTATATAAAAGTATGTTTTTATATATACTTAAATTTGAATATTCATTTTGAAGCATATTCATACCTGAGATTGCATAAATATTATTCGTAAAGCTATAAAAGTATCACCAATTGTTTTGAGTATTTGTTTTTGTTTGGGGGGGGGGGGCAGTCCCAAAGCATACTGTATGATTCCCTTTAACATACAGATCGCTATTGTAACAAGATGCATCTAACTGTTAGTATTCATCGTTTAACCCAATTGGTTTGGTTCACTTTTGTCATGTACACTGGAATAATTACTTTACTCTGTAACCCTAGCTCTCATAAATGGATAAAAATACAACATCATGGCTTGAGCATTCGTTTGGAATAATTGCCCATGTTTATGCCTCCCCCCCCCAAAAAAAAAGAAGAAAAAAAAAAGTTGCATGTAGTACTCACAAAGGAAAAAAAGTGATCTATAATTATGTTTTGTTACACTTTCATTTTACACACTCTACAAATGGCTTAGAAAAAGAAAGACATTCATACACATGAAAGTAACATATTTATCTATCAATCTATTGCTTTGCCTCAGCTATATTTACAACAGTTGCATATTTATACAATGTGTCATACACAGTAGGAAAGTCAGTCCAGTAAACACTTTTAAAATAGCTTTCATCTTACCATACTAACAGTTATTGAAGAGAGGGACGGTGCAGAGCCTATGTAAATTTGTTCATGCAAATAATGATAAAATATTTCATCAAAATGTGCTGCTTCTCATATTTTTCACTGTAAAAAACAATTGACTTGTTATTCATATATACTGTATTTTCCTTATTGATCGATCAATTGATATAATTTGGTGGCTGGTCTATTTTAATACTATGACAGTTATCCCATGGGAGCATTTTACAGGCGTGTATCCTATCATTACATTTAGCATTATGATTAGGGAATATGTCGCTTAGTCAATTAAGGAGCGCACTATTCATAAGGACCATTTGTTCATAAATGGCCCGTAATTCATAACGTGTAATTCCATATACCGTGAAGGTCGCTAATTCAGAAAGGGAAAATAGTGGTCATGTATTCATAAACTTATAAGGACTTATTATTCATTAGGATTGCCACTCAAATATGATAAAGAGAGTCGGCTATTTCATAACTCGACAGAAAAGGGTCATAAAACCTATACAGGAACCGCTATTCATAATAAGTCATAAGGGTCACTATACATAAATAAGTCATAAGGTCGCTATTCATAATACCAAATTGGGTGTTAATCAATAAAGGGTCACTACTCATAATCAAGAAGAGGGTCGCTATTCATATAGAAGAGAGGGTCAGTATTCACAAGTCATATCCATAAGTTCGTTATGTCATTAAATCGAAGATAAGAGGTCGCCTTATCATATAATGAAGAAGAGGTCGCTATATTCATAACGAAGAAGAAGGGTCGCTAAAAATTCATAATCGAAGAAGAGGGTCGCTATTCATAAATCGAGAGAAGAGGTCGCTATTCATAATCGACAGAGAGGGTCGTCTACTTCAATAATCGAAGAAGAAGGTCGGCTAGTCATAATGGAATAAGAGGTTCGGCTAGTCATAATCGAAAAGGTGCGAAAGTAGTCAATGGAAGAAAAGGGGTCGCTATTACATAATCAAAGAAGAAGGCGCTAGTAATATCAAATAAGATGGGGTCGCTATTCTAATCAAATAAAGAAGGTTCGCTATTCATATATCGATAATAAGAGGTCGCTAGTCCCAATGGAAGAAAAGGGTCGCTTATTAACAAAGAAGGCATCACCGAGAGTCGCAGTCCATAATGGAGAAAAGGGTCGCATCATCATAATCAAAGTAAGAGGGTCGGCTGAAAATCAATAGAGGTCCTATCATAAGAGTCCCATCATTATAAGAAGGGTTCGCTATTACATAATGTATGGGAAGGGTCGTTATTCATAAATCATATAAAGAGGGTCGGCTAATTCATAATCAAAGAAGAGGTCGTTATTCAATCAAAAGAAAGGGTCGCTAGTCATAATCAAAAAAGAGTGTCCTATATTCATAATCAATAAGAGTTCGCTATTCATTCAATCGAATAATGAGGGTTCGCTAGTCATAATGGAGAGAAAAGGTCGCTATTCATATCAAAAGAGAGGGTCGCTAGTCATAAATCAAATAAGAGGGTCGTATTCATAATCAAAATCAGAGGTTCGCATATTCATCATCAAATAGAGGTCCTAATTATAATGGAAGAAAAGGGTCGCTTATTCATGAATACAAAGAAGAGGTCGCTAGTACATAATCAAAATTAAGAGGGTCGCTATTCAATAATCAAAGAAGAGGTTTCCAGCTATTACATAATGTATGGAGGGTCGTTATTCATATAATCATATAAGAGTGCGCATAGTCAAATGGAAGAAAGGTGCTATTCATAAAAGAAGAAGATGGGCGTTAGTCATAATCAAATAAGAGGGTCGGCTATTCATCAATCGATGTAAGAGGTCGCTATGTCATAATGCATGGGAAAGGGTCGTTATTCATAATCATAAAAAGGTCGCTATTCATAAAAGAAGGAAGAGGCACATATCATAATGTATGGGAAAGGGTCAGTATTTCTAATCATAAAGAGGGGTGCGCTTATCAATAATGCAAGTAAGAAGGGCGATATTCATATTCAAAGAAAATGGGTCGGCTATTCATAATGTATGGGAAGGGTCGTTATTCATAATCATAAAAGAGGGTCGCTATCATGAAAAGAGGAAGATGGTCACTATTCATCGAATGTATGGGAAGGGTCGTTATTCACTAATCCAAAGAAGAGGGTCGCCTGTCATAATCAAAGAAAGGGATCGGTAGTCAATCAATCAAGAAAGAGGATGAATCTTGTAAACATTATAACTTAATAGGTAGAACTTATTCACATGAATACCCCCCCCCCTTTATGCCTCTTTATTAGAAATTCAAGTAGTACGTTCCATTAACGTGAACAAACATTGAGCCACATTTCCCCACGCGAATTGGAAATCTACGTCCAGTGAGTTCATCGGTGTCTTCCCTGCGCGTCCCCTTCCCCTTCTCCCTCCCTCCCTTCCTCCCACCTCCCCTTCTCACCCTTTCTCTTCCCTCCTCTTCCTCTCACTTTCATTTTATTTATTTTATTTATTTATTTATTTATTTATTTATTTATTTATTTAGTTTGAATTTATTCGTGTTATGTTCATATTTCACATAACATATAACATAAAAAGTTCCGATAACATAACATATTACACAACATATATATCATATAGCATACAATGAAAACATATTTCGTGAGTGAAAGCAGACAATAATTGCAGTTTCATCGAAAACTAAAAAGAATTACAGAGTTAAACATAACAATAACATAAATTGTACTATGTACAGTATCAATAGTAATAAGTAGTAACAAGATGGGGAAATAAAAGGAAATATGAAGGGGCTAGTTAAAAGGCAAGCTTGTATTGGATTAGGTTCCGCCTTTCAAAACTAACGAAACGATCGTCCTTAGAAAAAGATTTTGAAAAGAGTGACGAACATATTATTATTGAGTGTGGAAGATTTTAAATTACTGTTAGATTAACTCAGAGATGTTTATAAGTACATGATTAATGTACTCCTCCCAGCTCAAAAAGTAATACTGAAACCGGAAATTACGATGCTAGTGTAATGTAACACCTCCACCCCTACGGGGAGCAAATAAAAAAGGTTAAAAATTATGTTCCATCCCCTGCTGTCGTGCGCGCATTGCATTTGATAAAATCTCTTTTTCCGGCCTATGGACGAAGGAACTGAAAAGTATATTCATTTGTTATTTATAAAAAAATAAATTTCCAATAATAACGGAGTTAGGAAGCATCATTTTAGAAACCCCTTCAACGTAAATATGATATGATTATATTGTATGTTGGCGATATACTTTTGAGGTAGGGAGGGTAGATACATGGAAAGGAAATATGGACAATAATAATAATAATATACT
>JZLH01S0303559.1:21794-32648 GCA_001188425.1 Eucidaris tribuloides | reverse complement strand
GTTTTCAGGATTATTTCAAATTTAAAATTTTTGACGAAAAAGGGGGGGGTGATATCATGAGAAAAGAGGGTTATTACGGGGGAAAGGGGTTGTTTGGGGCCGGGGTGTTATCACCTCCCTTTGGCAAAAGGGGGGTGTTCGAACACCCCAAACACCCCTCTGCGTACGCGTATGGTTCTTGTTATAAATATTACATCTATGCCCTATGCTGAAATACAACGTACACCAGCAGACAGAAAGACGGTATAATCTAATGACTCTTCAACTTCAGAAGCATTTCGTAGAATCCCCAATTTGATTCTGAACCAAAACTGAAAAATAGACAAATTATCAAACTAACAATACAATGTTTGACACTGCCACAGTCCGAGTCACTCTACTTTGAGGAATTATCCCTCAACGCATACAGTAGAGTTTGAACCACATACTCTGTTCTCAGTTAGGTTTTACAACTTTAAAACAAGGACAAGTGAGCAGTCCATGGGTATGCCTCCACCATCCCGATCCAATTCGATCCCTAGCCAAACCCATGATGTGATACTTCATAAATTTTCCTTCCTTCATTCCCGTTACGTACAGTATTGCCAGCGTTAGTAGTTAGTATCATAAATGATCTGCGACCTTTGACCTTTATGACCCCAACTTTAAACAGTCAATTTGTCTAGATGGAGATGTACACTGCAGTCATTTTTTTTTCATGAAAATCTGCTTCCATTCTTGAGTACTGAATTCAACAAAGTGAATTTCCTCAATAGTGCACAAATTGTGCCGTGACCTATGACCTTTTGACCACAAAATTTAATCCAGCTATCATTCTATGATAAGATTATACGCCAGCTAGATTTAATGAAACTCCATCATCCCCTTTTAAAATATCACGGTAAATACATGTAATGTGTTACTTTGATCTATCTTTTTCTGTTTATGGTGATCAATACTTCAGCTGAGTTTCATAACAAATTAATCCATCTGTTCTTGAGATATTACAGTAAATGAGGTGAATTGCCTACATAGTACACAAAGTGACCTATGACCTTTAACCCCACTTTTTTGTTATTTTTTGGTCTACAATACATCATTAAGACAGGTTTCGTGAAAATCCATCAATTCTTTCTTGAGATATTGCAGTGTATAATATGTTATTCAGAATTGACTGCATATTACACAATGTGACTTGTAACGAGCTGAAATCATATAATTCCGATCGAGGCTGGATGGACAACCTGATAACAAGAAGCATTCGTCATCTTTGGAGGGGAGCCATTTTATAAACGCACACACATACAAACACAGAAACACACATACATATCAAAACATTTGTGGTAACTTATTCAGTTAAGTTAGTCATAATTATCTTATCTGTAAAGGAGCCACGTATTGCTTCACATATTGCACATTATTTACATCTTTGGTAGATTGAAATAAAATATGTGGCACAGTGGCTTGAAGATCGTCACCTAAATCTTGAATTAAATGCTGTATCCATTTTGTTCGGATTGGTGGTAGGACGTGTGGGAGTCTGCTGACAAACACGGACTGTCTAAATAACCAGTTCCGACCATTAGCCCGCCCTCATTGGTGTGGATGTCTTTAGCGCGGTGCAGGTAGCCCGTTGTTTTATTGAACACCACCTTGTTGTTGTAACTGTTACCGAAAGAGACAGAATCAACTTTGGTTAACATTCAGAAATAAAAAAATAAACAAACATCATAGTAGATCAATAAGTAGACAGACATGATAATGTAGATATAGATGTTGATAATGAGATATTACACTTAATTGGCAGTGAGCGAGCTTTCTGAATGTTTGACACATAATGGGTTGTCAAAAAGGTAAGAAAGTCTTATAATGCGTGTATTAGTATAATTTCTTAATGTTCAAAATAGATACTTTCAAATAGTCTATTCATGCATTTCTTTCTCTGATATAAACATAATTTATTCTTAGTTTAATCTGGTTAATTTTGACCAAACTTGTACCAACAAACCATAGTTTTTTATCATTATTATTATTATCAAGTGGCTAAGTCGGTTAGAAATTCCAAGACTAATTTCCATTTAGGTTTGACTCTGCATTGGCACTCGTCTGGAGATAAAAGGTAACCAATATATTTTGTTTTCCTCTATATTATGACTGTGCATGAAGTCAGTGTGGAATGCTGTTTTGTACTGTAAAGTTTTTTTGTTTTGTTTTTAACGCTAAAGCGTGATAAGCTAAAGGCGAAATAGACCGAAAATACTAGTCCATACAATCGAAGTGAAAACACATTTCCTTTGTCCTTACGAAGCGATCACATCACTCATAAGAACAACTGAAAAAGTGCTTACGCTACCACCCTACTGTTGTGACTTTATTTTGTAAGAAATGTGAAATACAGGTTTATATCTATGACTTTCGAGCATCCGGTCTATCGGGTTTTTGGTCTATCAGCGAAGTCCCCGTTAAAAAAAATGACACACTGTACCTGACGAATGTTCCAAAAGGCCCAAACTCGCTGGTAACTTTCATCAGTGGGATTTCCGCACTCCCATGTTTCATACAGTAATTCAGATTGACGGGAGGTCTGATACGGTCCATCAAGATGTAGGCCGCCCTCTCCGGACTATCGCTCAATTTCTCCAGAGCCGTCTTCATTTGATGGCCGAAGAAATTATTCCCTGCAACACAAGTTGGTGAAAAGTAAAATCCACAGTAAGTGAGTTCTTTTAAGTTACTCAGGCTTGGGGCGTCGATCCATTTTTCGGATTGAGGGCAAAAGTAAGAAATGTTCAGTTTAATGGTTTTGTAGTGTCTTCACTGCTGTTTAAGCGTATCCTTGCATTACGTTTTATGAATTCTTCAAGTTGTCAAAATTATTGGGGGGGGGGGGTCAAAATCGCTGTTTGCCCCCCTCCCCAAGCGGTCGACGCCCCTGCTTTTTTCAATTGGTTAGTCATTTGATGCGCAGTGGATTTCATGCGATCATAAGAAAATATATTTTAAGTTGGAGGCAATGTAATGTTAACGCCTTTCTGTTTATAGACATAATGCTAACCCTTACCAGCCCGGTGACTATCAACTGGTATACAGTGGGGGGGGGGGGGGGGCAATGCACCAAGCGCTGTCATTGTTATATTCCCGGGGGGGGGGGCAGTGCCATTACAAGGTGTACCCATGCGGCTCGGTATGGACTTTCAAAATAGACCCTAAACAAGTAATTTTCTGTCGATCTCAGCATACCCTAAACAAGTATTCGAGTCTGAAAAGATACCCTTTTCAAGTAACATTCTGTTAAAAGTATACCCGTTTTTCCCGATTTTGGCGATTTTGATACCCTTTTCAATGTACGCGCGTACATCGCCCGACCGTGAAAAACAACCCTTTTTACGCGTTTTTCACACGCGCATGGTGTACACCTTGTAATGACACTGGCCCCCCTGGGGTTATATTATATCCTTATGATTTGCCCGACGTGCAGTTTTTTGTTCTATTTTTTTTTTCGTTATACTAACGATTTTTCGTGGACGCATAGGGCATGCCTATAGGGTGCTCCCGACTACACGACCCTGGAGTTTACACTGTGCGTGATACACTCTAACTGCATACAATGACAATAATGATTATACAGAGAATACAGCGAAAATATGCAAATGGCATCAATCTCTGTACAAATCTTAAGGCCCACATACACGATCAATTTTTCGTCAATTTATTGATATCAATTAATTGACCCCAAAAAATGATCGTGTATGGAGGACATTGACAGCTAATTAATTGAAACAATTTTACTGAAGCTACTTTAGGGGAGGCGTCATGGCGTAGTGGAAAACACCTCGGCTTCCCGACCTAGAGGTCCGTGGTTCGAGCCCACGTCGTGGCGGTTGTGTCCTTGGGTAAGGACACATTACCCCGTCCCTCGGATAGGACATAAAGAACCCACACACTTCATCGAAAAGAGAAGGGTGAAAACCCGGTGTGATGGCCATTCCTACACTATCAACATTCTTCGGGCCCCTTCTATGGCGCTGTATAGCTGCTGCCTTGCTGAAGGATACATGGTCCAATATTGTGTGCCATGCGCAATTCAGCCTTCGGGCTGCCAAGCATGAACTATGTATACCGTTAATGAATGAATAAATAAATAAATAAAAAATATTAACGGATCAAAGTTCCTTTGATATTTATTGACGGCTCGTCACCGTGACCGTGTGTGGGTGGAACTATTTTTAGCCTTACAACATTTAGGAGTTAATGATTATGATGCAGCGTCCATTCTCTGGAAATTCCTGTAATCTCAGCTCATCGTCCCTTTAACTCCCTCGGGCATGTCTGAGTTGATTTCGACATAGAAAACATTTTTTTTTCGCCCACTTCCTCCTCTTTTTCGGTTTGGAGTATCCTCCAGGGCAAGAACTATTGCCAGCGTGATAGATCCTTTTAGTTCATAGATTTTGAATAGAATGAAAATTGACACTAAAAACACTGATCGTGTGTGAGGAACGTCAATTAATTGAATCAATTTTTGACCCGGGTTTTTGACATCAATTAATTGACGAAAAATTGATCGTGTTTATGAATGAGGGCCTCGGCCTTTTCATCACATATTCGTCCTTACATATTCGTCCTGTACTGGCGGGCTTATGCATGTGATGACACGGAAGGGAAAATGGAAATTCTGGTTGAGATGTGAAGTCTATTTCAAAGCGTGCATATATAATTATATCCATACTCACCTCCACCCTCTCGTTGAGGCTTCATCACATATTCGTGCGGATTTCTGATAGCTCTCTCGGCAGCCTCGTCTCCACTCGGTGTCTAGAGAGATACAAACAATAAGAGGAATAATGTTACACAGCAAATTCCTTAAACTACTGATTAGACTGTGAAAAGACTGTTTAGAAATTTAAACATTACTGTTTAGTAAGTGATATACAGAAGATGTGCTTAGAGTATATGTTTAGACTTTTGACACAAAGTGTTAAGAAAATGGACACTGACGGACACTGATGGACACTGATTGGACATTAGCATAAGAATGAATTAAAAGAACATTTTCTTATACATACTCTTGAAAGAAATAAGAGTACTGATGTTTTGCATTACATTTGGTAGTGTATTCCATCTTTTACCTCCTGCATACCTGAAACTCTGCTTAAAGATTCTAAATTGGGTTTCGGTATAACAACATTTAAAGTGATAGGCTAACATTGTGGAGCTTCAACTTAAAAAAATTATCAAATTTTGATATCTGAACTACATAGTAGTGTTCATATGGACAAATGAACACCCTAGAATAAAAAAAAGTTTGGAAAGTTACACTGCCAATGGCAAGTTATGCATGAATAAACAATTAAAACTCGGGGCGAGTTTAAATAGCGTAGGTGTACACACAGTAAGTCTATGGGAGAAAATGGGCAGGTGAATCCGATCAACTTACGATTTTCACTTTTTTAAAGCACTAAATAATCAGTTTGAAATACAATTTTTTCAGGGCGTCATTTTTAGACCTTATCAAAGACAATGGTAGCATGGAGAATCATGTAGCTCAGATTTTTAACTGTGGTAAATGTTAGCCAATACCTTTAAAGTATCAGCTGCTCTGGTCTTAAATCCATGTCTTTCAAAAAGCATATCAATACTATTGCACAGACGAATAGGTGCCAGACGATGGATACATTTGAACATAATTGTTGCAAGAAAGTAATCCCTTCGTTCTTCGACTGTTTTCCATTTTAAAGATCGAAAAATATCAAAACCATTACAATTTTCATAGTCGTAATTACAAGTTACAATACGTGCTGCTCTCTTTTATAAACGCATTAAGATTTCTTGTTTTTTTTTTAAAGAACAATTACCAAATACTGAACATGCATAGTCAAAACAAGGCTGAATAACAGTTTTATAAATAAGATTTGAAGAATTGAAATCGAGATACTGACTCATAAATCTTTTTAGCAATGGATTTGGTAAGATTGTGAACATGAACATTCCAAGTGAGATGATTATCAATATCAACACTTAAATACCGAACATGGTCAACCTGTTCAATCTTATCATGACCTATGTATATATTTAAATGATTGTTGGAAGTAGCACTAAGTAACATCACCTATGTTTTATCAATATTAATTCGTAACTTATAACTTGTATACCAATCAGACAATAAATCTAAATCATTTTGAAGTACAGTTGTGGCAATATTTATATCTTTGTGTGTATTGTAAATAACAACATCATCAGCGAATATATTACAAGAACAATATTTTAAAGAATCAGAAATATCATTTATAAATAATAAGAACAATATAGGTCCCAGAACACTTCCTTGGGGTACCCCTGTGATAATATTCTTTGAACTGGATAATTCACTATGACAAAAAAACCTTCTGAGATCTATATGTGATAGGTAATTAGAAAACCAAAGCAATTCTGAATCTCTAATTCCATATCCTTGTAATTTCATAAGTAATAATCTGTGATCAATTGAATCAAAACATTTAGATATATCGAGAAAACAGGCAGCAACAAGTTCATGTTCATTAAAAGCTTCTAACCAATCATTGACTGCACGATGTAAGCATGTAGTAGTAATAGTAGTAATAAACCCATGTACTTTTGACCGAGAATCGGTAGGCCCTAGTTTACAAGCACTTCCATGACGTAAAATTAAATACAGTATAACGCAGAATATTGGGGGTTTCGCTTGATTTCTCCACTGACTGTGTCATGCTTATTTATTAAATTAATTTGAAACCTAAACTGTGGAAATGGAGTACAGTATATCTATGAAAACTTTGTAAACACAAAACAGACAAAAAATATGGTACCGCGTTTCATCGAGTACAAATTAAAGTTATTTAATGAATATGGTTGTATATTTACCAAATCGAGTGAGTATTGTCCAGTGAATATACTCTTTATTCTGTTAACTCTCTCGGTGTCAGACAGGAAACTTTCAACCGAACCTGGTTCCGACAGGACCTGTTGGACCTTCTTAGTTCCGGCAAGCTGCATACTGATGGACGGACAGACCACCGCCCGCGAAACCTCGCCGAGTAATCTAGCCTTCCATTCCTAAAAATTAAATAAATTAACATTATAATTCATGAAGTCATCGTATAACAATGTTTCCAGAGCAGAAAATCCGAGCTTCATGATTCCCCATGCTACCAGTGTCTCTGATAAGATCTAAAAACGAAGCCCTGAAAAAATTGCAGTTCAGTATGATCATCAGACCTATATGTGCTTTTAAAAAGTGAGAATCATTGAGAGACCATTTCAGCTTTCCTCATAGCCTGTACCGTGATGCGTAATTTTAATCAGCCGACAATAATTCATGTGCCAATTTTTATCTGTACATATTTCACGAATGACAGCATAACTGTCTGAGTTTTGTGTTCTAGGGTGTTTATTTGTCCATTCAAACACTGTAAGATATGTCAGATAGCATAGTTTGACATCTTTTTAGTAGGGCTTCAACAATGTTATATAGTGCTTTTAAAGGGAATCTGAAGGTAATTGTTTATATAATCTCATTACAATTTGTACAAGTTTGAAGATTAATCGTGACGAGGAAGAACAAGGTTGATGAAATACAGTATAGGAGCTTCTCATTAGAATGTATGCCTTGGTAGCTCTAGGAGCAGAACAAAAAAGGAAAGTCTGAATACATTTTATACGAATTAACTTTTTAAGCGAGTGGCATTGTGGTGTTCATGGCAAATATTGAAATGAAGCATAACTGCAATTTGTCAACCTGCTACGTCAACGTCTTTAGTAATTGTTATCATTGGAGTAAGGTTATTCTGGCTATGATAAGAAATTTGGAGACGTAAATAAAAAAAAAATGTTTATGCTCAATTTCAACACGTCTGGTTAGTTTTTATACCGGATGCTCTCTCACTCTTTACAGCGTTCCGTTTTATTACGCCACTTAGCCCGCTCACGAAATTATTCATAACAAACAACCTCTCCGTGACGCCAGGCTGTTCCATTTAACGGAAAATTCTTTCTTCATTAATATCTCACGTTTCATTCATTTGATTCTTTTGGCTCTGATTAGGTCATATTTCCTTAATATCAAGATAAATATGTAGCAAAAATCTTTTTGATGCGTTACGTATTTTTGAGAAAATCGAAGAAATCCATTTGAGACAGCTGATTTTCAAAACTGTAACACATGCAGGCGTTTGCAGAGTTATCTTGAGCTGAAATTTGGAATGCATATGTTACCGCTTACATGAAGCAACAGAAGACTGTTTACTGTAACGCTCCACACGTTCATCTGTAAGTTCGAATGAATCTTTAAATTTCCCATTCATTCTTTTTCATTATTACTGGCCTTCTTCACCTTGTTGTGTGCTTCTTCTTCGACATGGGTTGTAACGTACATGCTTGACCACTGTTTCATCATGTTCACAACTGATATTGCCCACTGCCGCTGTACAACATTTTGTTCACTTATGAACATTGTTATGGTAGGCCTATAGGCTATGCACAGAATTCTAACACTGGGTGACCAGTCATTATATTTTTTATTCCTTCCTTCCTCCCTTTCAATTTTCTTCCTTTCCTTTACTTCCTTTCCTATTTTCACCCTTCATTATATTCTTCTTATTTATTTATTTCCTATTCCAATCATTGCTCCAGAAGTGATGCGGCCATCGCCTCACAAGACTAACATTACGCTGCACCGGCTTTGTTAAAGGCTAAATTGTAAAGGTAAATGACATATGATTGGGGTAGTCCTCAACTTGGGTTAAATTATTCTACCGAGTGTCCCACAAAAAACGATACACCTTTAAAATGGCCCCCAAATAATCATTATTTCAAGTTTTTTTAAGAAATATTTGTAAATATGGAAAGCTGAATATCTTTTCTTTCATATGACACCCAAAAGTCTACAATTGATTCATACTTGAGCGAGCACCGCTCACTTTCATAAAGGACATGAAAATTAGGTTGCGCAGGAATTGGCTATCCACTGTAACAACAGATTCAAGCTCTCTTTGATTTTGTGTGCATTGGGGTGAAGGCGTAGTGGAGTGGTGGGGTTAGAGGGTGGTTGGAGTGTTGGTGGTATGGGTTGGTGCAGATGTGGGGTGCAGGGGTAGTTGTGGGTGGTAGGGTGGAGGAGTGGTAGGGTGGTGGGTTTAAGTAACTCTAACACACCCTCACTATACACCCCCACCACCCCACTACCCCTTGTGGAGTGAGGTGGTGGTGTGGGTGTGTTAGGGTTACCTTGAGCGACCACTCCCACCACCCTCACACCCCTAACACTAGGCTACTCCCACCACCCTGCACCCCCACCACCCCACTACCCCTTGACCTGAATACGTCATTCATGCTTTCAGTCAAAATAGTCAATTTTACATATCCCAATCCCCACCTAGCTCCACACAAAATCAAACAGAGCTTGAATCTGTTGTAACAGTGAATAGCCAGTTCTTGCGCAACGTAATTTTCAGGTCTTTTACAAAAGTGGGCATTACTCACTCAAGCATAACACAATTTCAAAATTTTTGGTGTCATATGAAAGAAGAGATTTTTAGCTTTCCGTATATATAAACATTTTTCAAAAATTTGAAATAATATTTATTTGGGGGCCATTTTAAAAGTGTATCATTTTTTCTGGGACACTCGGTAGAATCACGTTAACTGTGCAAGGGTTCTACTGTGAAATATTTGTAGTCAAAATTTGACTCATGTTAAAACAATTTCATCAGTATCCGTTGTCACAGACAAATCCGTTGTGTAGTTTTCTATCTGATTTTTTTCTTTTTCTTTTCTTTCTTTTTTTTTTTGGGGGGGGGGGGTCTCCAGAGAATTAAACTGCTGATATGTTCACGCTTGATTCTCCGTAAGTAAACACATTCAAGATAAATCCTTCCAGCCAGGAGATCCACTCCAGCCGGCGTATCTTTGGTATATCTCTCAACTTGTTTGGTTCTAAAGGCATTTGTTTATTTCTCCCAAACATGCCACTGCCCTTAAGGAAAAAAAGAACATGGTAAGTATTATTACCGTTTCTGTTGGGTATTCGTTCGGTGCATAACCGGCTCTAAAGTACAGTATGGCCACCTCTTGGTTATCACTGTTAACGTCAGACAAAAGAAAAGAAAGAAATGGAGGGAGGGAGATTATAA
The DNA here is from genome assembly GCA_001188425.1 of Eucidaris tribuloides. NCBI lineage: Eukaryota > Metazoa > Echinodermata > Echinoidea > Cidaroida > Cidaridae > Eucidaris > Eucidaris tribuloides. The sequence goes on along the minus strand of JZLH01S0303559.1, from coordinate 22,521 downwards.
TTCAAGAATTCACACAGACATATTGAAGCATACATTAGAAATATGACGAGGAAAAGTGACAAGTTTAACCTGGTATTATGACCTTAATGCCTCTGGTGTTTTGTGTTACATGCATTGTAAACTGTAAGGGTGGGGGGGGCTCATTCAAGGCAGCAGTACCACTTCTTTGGAACACACTAAAAATTTCTGAAAAGGAATTCCCAATCTTTTCACGTTTTTAATAAAAAAAAAACTAAATCATATCTTTCTGAACAATTACTTGAACATTATCTATTGTGTGTCTTGATCGTCATCCGAGGCAGAAAGCGCACTTGCCAAAATAATTTTACGGTATCATCATTCTTTCTATTATATTAGATAACAATTTTTCATTTTATTCTCACTTTCCTTTGTACATTTTGGACCAAAACTATTATATCATGGGATTCAGTGGCCAGGAAAAAGTAGGCAGTTGAGGAAGACCCATATTCACCAGAAAAAAGCTGGAGGGTGGTGAGAGAGTCACAACAAACATGCCAAACATGACCCAAAATTAGAAGAAGTGATATATAAAGATTATGTCCTTAGGCAGAGGACAAATAACGAAAAATGTGAATGTAAATATGTGTGTGTGTGTGCGTGCGTGTGTGTGTGTGTGTGTGTGTGTGTGTGTGTGTGTGTGTGTGTGTGTGTGTGTGTGTGTGTGTGTGTCGTGTCGTGTGTGTGTGTGTGTGTGTGTGTACGTAAC
>JZLH01S0303535.1:30945-44271 GCA_001188425.1 Eucidaris tribuloides | reverse complement strand
TAGTGGTAATAAATGAACGATGTTCTCCTTCAGAAGCCAAGTTGGGATAGGGTCAAGTCGACAGGATTTAGTAGCCGATGACATGATGATTCTGGAAACATCCGACTATTGAAGTTGGAGTGGTGTTACTTTGGTGTAAATTTTTCCATAATGTTTTTCCAACATCAAGTAGTTTAGCGGTAAGTTCTTATTCTTCTTGTTGAAGTTAAACATCAACAAGAATTAACAGGAACTAATTAACCCCCTAAAAGAACGTTTTAGATTTTGAAGTGACATCCATGGGTGTAAGTGTAACACCATAAATGAACACTGGAAATTTAACACCAGCTTGGTGTTGCATATTTAACACCCGGTTTTTTGCAGTGTACTGTTTAAACTTTCTACTGCAGGCATGACTTCCTTACGATTGGGTCTGGGGGTACAGTAGATGAAGACATGCTGGTCCACCTTACGGGGGATGCCTTGCCAGCGCCAGTCCAGAGTGCGTCCTATCGGATGTGGTTAAGGTTCTCGTCAGACCAATTCGTTTCTGCACCTGGATTTTCGCTGGATTTCTCAAGCATTGACAATCCATGTAATCACTTAGTACATAAACATATTGTTTAGTTTTTTCATTTCACGTGTTTTTCATCAAGTTGTATTTTCGTCAATGTGCCATGTGCTTTTGATGTAAATTGGTGCTTTTTTTCTATACTACAATGATTTCTGATGAATTTTCCACTGTATACAGGGTCCCTTGATAGAATATTTTTTTTGCTATCAAAATGGCAACCATGTAAAAAAAAAAAATGCTGTAAATACAAAACGTAAAGAAATAAATAAAATCTTATAGAGACGAACATGATCGCCTGACAAGAAATATTGAGATAGACCAACTTCATCCTTATCATTATGCAGTTTTGAATATTGAAAGATGTACTCGCATGAATGTTTCCAATTTATAAAATCTTAGTTACACATCATTACATGCTTTAGTGTGGTGTAGAAATCAAGCCCTGAAAAATACACTTCAAAGCACTAATTTTTAAGTGTTTAAACAAAATGAAATCCATGATTAACGGTTATTATTGTAGTGTTAGCAGAATAAAAATATTTATTATCAAGGTGGTATTTATGCATAGATATTCTCATAGTTACAACATACATGTAAGTTTCAGAAATTTGTAGGGCTATCCTTGTATTTTCTGTTCAACTACTTGGACAGTCATTGTATGATCCAGACAATAAACTTCTACATTAAGTTTAAACTGAGTCAGTGTCCATAGTGTTTAAAAATGTTAACTATTATAGTTTTACGTTCTGTTCGAAACAAAAATTTGTGTCCCAATTGACACATTGGCACATTGAAAACATTGGCAATGTTTATCTTTATTTTTTTTTTAATTCGATGAGATGGTATGATAACTGCAAATAAGCATAATTAATGCTCTTTGCATGAACCGTCTCAGAACTGAATTTGTACATGTAATCACAAAATTGCAAATTAAACACTCCAGGTTTCTACCAACTTTAAGAAAACCCCAAGGTTCGGAAAAATGCTTATATCGGTGATTGAAATGGTAAATTCTTTACTTGGCAAAGTTACTCACACATTTGGAGCATAATCTGGTTATAAGTCTCACAGGCAGGCTGTATGTAGTGTGTTCTAACTTCATGTTTGTTTTTATCCTGTAGCTCCTCCGCCCCCATACAACAAGGTGGATGATAGTGTCATCGTTACTGTCCAAGATGAATCCGAAGGATGGGTAGGTTTCGTCATCATCTCTAATTTTCTATAAGAATATAGTGATAATAATGAAATGGAGGAGAAGACGAAGAAGAAGAAGGAGAAGGAGAAGAAGGAGAAGGAGAAGGAGAAGAAGAAAAATGATGATGATGATGATGATAATGATGATGTTGATGATAATCATGATGATGATGATGATGATGATGATGATGGTGATGTTGATGATAATCATGATGATGATGATGATGATGACGATGGTGATGATGATGATATGTGATTTTATTGTGCCATATTCACCGGAAAACAAATTGCTCAAAATTGCAAAAATATAATGATACGTAAATAAATACATACATGCATACATAAATAAGTAAAGGCATCATTAAACAAAAAACGTTTTAAGCTGATTTTGAGAGCGTCGAAGGCAGAAAGATTAAAAAAGCAAGTTGTTCGAGAGCAGTGGGTCAGCATGTGAGAAGGCCCTGTGACCTCTTTAATATTGTGTAGACTGGATTTCGCAATAACAAGCAATCCGGAATTTTGAGACCTTAAAGACCTGACTGGTTGGTACAGTATTAAGTAAATGAGGATATAATATACTGAGGAACAGAGCCTTGCTTACAATAAAAGGAGTAAGTGGAGTTTAAATTTGATTCGTTGTTTCACCGGCAACCAGTGGAATATTTTAACGACTGGATTGATGTGACTATGTTTCTATTTTATACTTTACTCTGTGGGAGCTAATTAGTCTCTGGTCCGAACTAAAAACTAGTTTACGATAACAGGTACGCAATCTCTCCGCTCATCCCTCAGTAGCTGATTTTTGACAAGGATGACTGCATGAATAGTCAAAGCAAAATGTGACTTTGTAGTCCTTTTTGTGTTACGATAAAAGTCTTGTTCTCGTTTGAAATAAAATTATGTCAAAATCCCTATATCTAAGTGATACGAGTTATAATACAAAGATTTTCTTATTCAAGAGAAAAACAGAGTCCAGCACAATATAATTTTTTGACGTAGTCATGAAATTTCTTAGGAAAATGTCATATTGACAAAGCGACACATAGCATCGACAGACAGATATTAATGATATATAGGATATTTAATGCAATTAGAAATTATTTACCGGGCCCTTTTCTGTTTTAAAGGAATATGTATAATATCTTATGTATATGATATGCAAAGATATCAAATAACAGCAAAATCATTGCTCAATGCGTATTTATAGAGATTGCAGAGAACGAGAAAATAGGTATGAACGTAATGTACCGTACATAACACTATCACGCCTGAATACTTGTATAGATTACGTAACTAATATACATGTATATGTATACATATTTCATACTGTCGTGCATGTGATTCAACTGACCGATTTACTCTGTCCGTTCATGATTATAAATGTCTTGTTTGAGAAATAACTGTTCATGTTTCTCTTTATGTTACTAGTTCACCGCTCCGCGACAGACTGATTTAGCCAATGCCATTGCACAGTCAATGACAGATTACTGCGCGGACAAGTCGGACACGTGTGAAGATGTAACGATGGCAACGCGAAGGCGAAGACGAGAGGCGGGGATTTCGGCCGTGGAATTCAGGTTGGGAATCGTTCAGTAAAATTTTGGTTTGATCGAAGTAGAGTTATGTCAACCATCCTGACCAATTGACCATGTCCACTTCAACTGTATCTTTCATTATGTATAACCCAGTTTAATGAGAGTAGTGTCATGTTCACTGCTTCATTTTTCTTAGCCTGATTAATGGCAATGCATCATAATGGGCGTTACCTGATTTCATTGGATATTGTTAGTTCTGAAGCAGTTCCAAAGAAATAGTGCGAGACGTAGAATGATGATACGACTCTGCGACATGAAAAGATATTTTAAGTTTTTAATCTTATTTTATAACATTCTTTCAACTTACTTTTTTCACTTGGTACTTGTCTGTTTGTCACATACAAAAAATGCACACAGGCCCTTTTACTGGTGAACTAAAAGAACTTCCCTGCTTGAAATTAAACCAAATTTGATAGATGACTTATTTGCTTGCTTACTTAATTTATTGGTTATTTACATGTAATTGTTTACTATACTTACTAACTGACAAATATTGCGTTCGACCAGGTCAGAAAGTATGAGACACAAGTCATGCAATATACTTAATTGACGAGTGCGTTGTGTGAGTTGTCTTTACTTTACTCTAGGTCTTTGTAGATTTGCATCTTGTAATATTTAACTAAGAGTGTTGTGTTGGGGTATGTCGATCGCTCCACACCTGCACACTGTGGTTATACATCCAATAATGTTAGCCTATCAAAGGGAAATTTCACTTTGAAGTCAAGTTGGTTTTAATAAAAGCAGAAAAATGAGAGAAACATATTAATTAAAGTGTGGCGAAATCTAACAGAGTTATGTTTCAAAGTTTAAGTTTTGTGACGTCACACGCGAGCAGCTCCCCGTATATCATGTAATATAAATTCAACAAATTGCCATTTTCTTATGGTTCATGATAATTGAATGTATTTTTTTTTCATAGAAGCCTGTATGAAATTTCTGATTATACATTAAATGCACAGGTAAAAATCACTTTTAATTTTCTGAGGAAATGATACGTTATGGAACTATATTACATGACAATGAGGCGCAGGAGCTGCTCGCATGTGACGTCACAAATTAAAACTTTGAAACTTCATAACACTTATTTTTGGGTGGATTCTCACCAAATTTTCATTAATAGGTTTCTCTCGTCTGTCTGCTTTTTAAAGTGATAGGCTAAACATTGTGGGCTTCATTTAAAATATGTCAACTTTGGATATCTGAGCTACATGTAGTGTTCAACTGGAACAAATAAAACCCTTAGAAACAAAAAGTTTGGAAAGTTACACCTGGCCAATGCCAAGTTATACATGAAAAACAATAAAATTCGGGGACGAGTTTTATTAACCTAGGTGTACACACAGTAAGTCTATGGGAGGAAATGGGCAAGTGAATCTGGTCAACTTACGATTTTCACTTTTTTAAAGCACTAAATAATCATTTTGAAATACAATTTTTTCAGGGCTTCATTTTTAGACCTCATCAAAGACACTGGTAGCATGGGGAATCATGCGGCTCAGATTCTTTTAACTGTGGTAAATGTTAGCCAATACCTTTAAAACCAACAAGACTGGGGGGGGGGGCTAAAAGGCCCCCCTGCACATAAACCGCGATAACGTTTTTGCGCGTAAAGCGTTCGCGCCGCCATTTCATGACTTTTTTTCTTGAGTTTTGCGCAACTTTTGATACCAAATTTGTATACCTCCATGCCGCGGTTGCGGAGTTACGTAACATTTTCGTATCACATGTCACGTAAGAAATCGAAATTTGTATTCATTTGTGTGTAAAGTGTATGGTATTTGAATGAATGTTATAGATATTTTTTTCTAACTACATTTTTATTTGTTTCTTGCTATATAATGTCACTTGTGAATTCAAGAAGCAGTTCTAGGATATGAAAATAATGAAAACATTACATAAAAAATAAAGAAATACATAAGAAATGCAAAATGCAAATGTTGTATTTCTCTACATAACGCGTGCGGAATACTTATTTGCATATTTACTAATTACTAATTTGCATAAGCATATCTAATAATTCAAGCATGAAATAACACAATTCCATGATAAACAACCTTACAGCTGAAACCTTTGAAACAGGAATTTATGGACCACAATAGGCACCAAACTATGAATAATTCAATTTTTTGATGAAAAAATTAGCACATTTGCAGAATTAATTATGAATATATTAAAAAATACAATGAATATCAGTATTTCGACTATGTTTTGTCTTAGAGGACATGACAAAGGACGTGTGTACCAAATTTGGTTGCGATCGGACGACCAACAGCCGAGATCTTGGGGGGAGGGGGCCCAAAAGAAGTCTTTTTAGGGTTAAGTTGCCTGATTTTCCATAATACAGGAAATGTTGCTTTATACCGTAAGGGTAGATTCTTTTTGCGGAATTGCAATGCCTTTTTTTTTAGATGTAAAAGATGTGTTCAATGCTGTACTTGCTTGATCAACAGTGCCGCCGACGTCGAGTATCTGGACTTCTACGGCGCCGGCAGCAACCTCGAAATCATCACGTGGATACAGAATCCTAGCACCGCCGAGGATGACGTCAGCATAGGGATCAACGAGGAGGTCGTCGCAACGGCCTTAGAGGACGAGACCTCGCAGGAAACGATGAGGGAGTTCATGGGGGAGAGCTTCGTGTATGCCGTCGCTCCAAACCAGCCCGAGGAACCGCCCTCACCCTCCGGGCTCGATCCATGGGCAATTGTTCTGATTGTGCTGGGAAGCATAGCGATTATCATTGGGGTGGTATTGGCGCTTGAGACCAGGTAAGACATACTCCTCAGATGGTTTGGGTATTTGGATATTTTGGTGTTTGAGTATTATGCGGTCATAAAACGCGAGTGAGGTGGGTGGCAAAATTCTTTTTCCTACTTGTCTTGAGTTAAGTTTTTTTTTCTCTGCCTCTCACGGGCGTTTTTATTTTCTGAGTTTCGCCTGACGAAATAAAACTCATCCACAATCTATAAATAAAAAAAGAAGAAAGAAAAGAAAAGATTAAACATTTGGTTCCACTAAGATTCAAACCAGAAAACCTCGATATCAACAGACTAGGTCTCTAACCGCTGAGCTAGTCGAGATTGCTGATTGCAATGGCAATTTTTCATTCTTATTGTACATGGCCCGTGACAGTGCGTTACCTTAATACTAGTGTTGCACGACTTCAGCATTTTAGAGAGTCGACTAGTCGCCCACCAATAGTCGCGACTACGACTATTAATCGACTATCGGTGTTCAACGTCTTAGTGTGTTCATGATTGGTGGTGTGGGATGCATGGGTGTCGCAGTCGGAGTCGCAGTGATTGCAACGTATACGGCAACACATATGCATGTGATAGCATTGCACGATTATAGGCTGATCCAAGTACATTTTGGCAGTTCTATTTGATTTGCGATCAAAGAGAGATAGGGATTCATTTCTGCCACAAAATGGTAGATAAATGATTGGTAGTTCTGTTCAATTTTTACGTCTTTTGACTCAATTTTTAATACAAATTAACATGTGATAAAAAGTCGACTATTGCGTTCCGATAGTCGTAGTCGTGACTATCTACACATAGTCGCGACTACGACTTTTCGCGACTTAGTCGTGCAACACTACTTAATACCATATAAGTGTGCATGCGCCGTTGCAAAAAAAAGTTTGTAGGAAAAATAATTCAGCGGGCGGGTGGCAGTGGAACTCGTGGAGGGCTAATTCTAATCACGAGGTGTTTTGATTCATGCAACTAAATACATGATCTTTCAAAAACATTTATTGAAGTGTCAATTCATACTGTTTATTTATTTAGCTAGTTAGTCATTTATTGAGATAAGTATTTGTTCAATTTATTTTCTTACTTCATAACTTTAGCCATATTTAGTTAATTTCTTAAGTAGTAATCTCTATTTTTCAGCTGCACAATAATCAATGACCGTGGTTTCCAAGAGGATAAAACAAAGCGTGATGTTAAAACACAGTGACGTTTTTTCGCGATTCGGTCTACATATTTACAAGTAAATGTTCAATTTATGCACATTAAATAAACAAATGTTATTTCATGCATTTGTGAAAAAAAATCAAGTAGATAAAAACATTGGACTGTTTATTCATGAATAGTAAACTAAAGTTACAAATAAGCGTAACATTAAAAACATAGGAGCACAAATAATAATTCCATAGCATTGTCCATTGAACTAGATGGAATTATTTTGGAAAAGGTGGTTTGATAGTATTTTCTAATATTATCAATTAAGAGGCACCAAGTGCCAAGTTTGCGCTATGGGTAAAAGAAAAGTTCTTCAAAGTGTACAGTACAAGCCTATTCAGGAGGATCGGGCCCACTTGAAATAAAAAGACAAACAAACAAGAAACAAATACAAGAAAAATAATGACTGCATTGACACTTCAGCTAATTTTCAACTCCACTCTCTAAAAGACAAAATAGTACTCGTAACACCAGAGCTGCCAATATCTTAAAAGAAAATGGTGAATAGAGTTGTGCGTATGCGTAATGATATGTGCTATTAGGTATAATACTGTTATAAGTACAAATAATTGTACATTATATTTAGAACGTATTTCAATAATTCTGCTTAAATTCCAGTGTTTGTTTGTTTTTTGTTTTCAAAAAAAAAATTCCCATATCACATCAGATATCGAAAAAGGAGAGGAAGAAGAGACACGGTTGACTTTGATATGCCAATCACAAATGAATATGAAGGTGAGATTAGTAGTTGTAGTAGTAGTAGTAGTAGTAGTAGTAGTAGTAGTAGTAGTAGTAGTAGTAGTAGTGATAGTAGTAGTAGAAGTAGTAAAAGTAGTAGAAGTAGTAGTATAGTAGTAGTAGTAGTGTTAGAAGTATAGGAATAGTAGTGTTAGAAGTATAGGAATAGTAGTGTCAGAAGTATAGGAATAGTAGTAGTAGCAATAATAAAACTAGTAGTAGTAGTAGTAGTAGTGTTAGAAGTATATTAGTATTAGTAATAATAATAATAATCAGGGTTGGGTTTCTTCCGGAAAAAAACTAGTCTTTTCCGGGACAGCGGAAAAAACTGGAAGAAACCCCTTTTTCCGGTTTTTACCGGAAAAAACTGGAAAAAACTGGAAAAACCCAAACGATATTTCCGGGCCCGATAAATGATGAAATGCAGTGATTTTAGGAGAATTAGTATACATTACAACAAACATAACTGACAACAACATATTTAACAGACAACAAGAAAAAAAACACACTACTTGCCACAATCTAAATCCAAGAAATTAATATTTTGAAATAAAATAATTATCCTTCCAAACGATCTCTAAGAAAGAGCACATAAGCAGTTTATACTAATATGTACATGAGCTAGCATGGATCTTTTTCATATAAAGTATTACAGAAATTTCCCAAACTCTATTCATTCATTGTTTTATTATTCAGCATCATGGTATAATTATATTTTCCTAAAAGCAACTGACAGATCTTTGGCATCCACTTTGCATGTGTTACCTACTTAGCTTGTTTTCTTAAAGCACAAGTTTAGTTTTGGGGACTTTTTTATTTGAAAGGTTTAATCCCAAAGGTCATATCACACCAATAACAGATTCTGAATGTCTTTAGTTTTTTTAATTAATTAAGGAAAAATCTTGGGGGGGGGGGACCCCGAGATTTTGGACTATATTTTATATTATAGCATCCAAAGGGTTAATAAGGTGTTAAAGTTATCTGAATTATACCTCATTAGAAAGAGCAGACTCTTTTTTTCCCCTGCCTTACACAAGGCTGATTATTTGACTACATGTATTTTTCTCCATGCTATAAACTGAGCTACATTATAGTACAATCAACTGAGTACAGTTACATGTACATGTAGTTGCATGGAGAAGTGACCATGAACAAACTATGGTTAGAAGTTCATAATCAAACAAGGGGAGAACAAAAAAATAAAAGAGCTGTCCTGTTTTATTATAGTTATGATAGTTTATAAAATGAAAATCTTGAATAAATAACTAAAAAATAAACACTTAGGAGGTTTTTTCCGTTTCTTCCGAAAAAGCGGAAAAAACCGGTAAAAACCGGCGGAAAAACCGCCTGCGGAAGAAACTGCCAACCCTGATAATAATAGTAGAAGTAGTAGTGTTAGAAGTACAGGAATAGTAGTAGTAATAATAATAATAATGATAGTAGTAGGAGTAGTAGGAGTAGTAGTAGTAGTAGTAGTAGTAGTAGTAGTGTGCCTCTTAGTAGAAGTGATATTAGTTGTAGTAGAACATTATTTTACATTATTAAGAGGAAATGGCAGGATCAGAAGAATGTCCTCAATTTTAAAACACAATGATGCTAGAATCAAGTATACACCTGAAAGTATCTGCTGTGAAAATTTCATGGTTGAACATTTCATTTTACTTGTGCAATAACTGTCAAAAATTGTTGTGACATTCCAATATTATGTATATATGCGTTCAATTTCTATCAGGGTCACACTTTAATTCAATAAATTCTGCAAAATGTGTGCTTGTTTCTACGTTAGTAAACACATTCAGCCATTACACCCTGGCTATTCCCTCTATCTAGTGAATAGATCAGAATATGTTTCAAATGATTTTAATCATATCACTGTCCGTTAATTGTTTTATTCGTTTATCTATTAAAGATATTTATTCATTCATTTTCTGTGCATAGCAAATTCAGAGAATGAATACTCGCTACCTGGAACAAGTGGTGCTTATGTAAAGTAAGTAATTTATGATCATGTTTATAGGGACTGTCCTCTTAGTCATGTTGTTATACTTCGTTAGATTCCTTATTATTCTCAGTGTTACTTGAAAATTGAAATTCGAACCTTATTTCTATCGAGAAATTATAGATAGCCTATTATGCCGTTGTTAATTATGATCTACCAAACTTAAACATTATATAACAAACAAACTTGGCAAGTTTTGATTTTTTTTCTCTTTTTCATTGAATAGGCTACACACTTTTAGTGTGTTTGAATGGTTTTAAATCCAGTAATTATGACTAGGGCGAAGTATCGTTCTACGCACTTTGATTTCAATAAATATTAATATGAATTTAATGATGCTCAGTATAATTATTTGCAAGGCCCTGTGAATGGAGAGCAGTATTTGCCAGTATGAAGAGGCTACCCTAGGAAAACAAGACATTAATATTGTTAACATTATCGTACACGTACATATTGGGATGTCTTTTTGTTTCCAAAATCGGTGGGTGGTTGATTTTCTAAGGTTTATGTTCTTCTTACGAAATGTGCATTGTGTCGTCCATCGTGGCGTGATAATTTGCATAACCTTCAAACTACTCGATTTGTTTTGTCTTTTCAGCAAAGGCGCAACCGACGAAGAACTCACAACATTGTGATGTGCATGGAAACGGGCATCTCGTGTACCCAGTGGCACAGCCCTAGAAAGTTCAAGATTGGGCTTTATAAATGCATATTATATCTTTTTTAGTCGACAATTATTCTAGTACGAACACCAAGTGTATGCAAAAAAAAAATGTTTACATTATATCTGCCCGATTTGGAAAGTGTTCTTGTTTTTCCCCCTAATTGATGTCTTAGTTATTTTTTTCCTGATAAGCCCTATTTGATTTACTGTAATGTTAACGTGGTAAATGGATTTTCATTTTGCAGTTGATATTATGGTGACAAATGTTAAGTGATTTCTTATTTATCTTTTGTGAATGACGGAGACCAATATCTTCACATAGGGCCTAAAAAAATGTTATGTTGCCCTCTAGCGACCGACCGTAAAATGCGAAAAATCAGGGTCGCGATTTTTTTTTTCCAGCAGACCCAAAATATACAAACTCACCATTTTCGGGAGAAAATGTCAGATTTGAGCGAAGAATTTACCAAAATTCCTATTCAATGACTTAAAACAACACTTTTATATGCATTTTGCCTATTTAGAAGACCCATCAAAAATATCGGGGAACTCTACTCTTGCACAGTTTCGTCCTACATTATACTTGCATAATACACTATGTACATGTGTATTGGTTACATCCGGGTTTTGCTGTGGTAAAAAAAAATCGACTGACCGACCCAATTTTTAAAATTTCACACTGGAGGGCAACATAACACTTTATAAGGCCTAGTTTGTCAATGTGTCCCGTAAATAACCGAATTCCACTGTCAGACTTCAAGTCCCCTCAAGAATGCAAAGTACGAACATGACGAAGATAGTTACGTGAGACAAGGGACTTGACCACGACTATTTCTAGAACTTGCCAGTAGAGGCATCGATCCTGAGGGGGGGGGGGGTAGTCGCCTCAATGAAAATATGGGTGAGGGGGGACAAACATATCGATATGCAACCCCCATTAATTTTGACAACTTAGAAAAAAAATCATAAAACGTAATGCAAGGATTTGTTTACAAGGCAGCACAAGGTACTGCAAAACCATTAAACCTAACATAGAAATACATGTAGTACTAAACTTTTTGTCAGTTGTTGACATTTTAATTACTTTTGCCCCCCCCCCCATCCGAAAAAAATGGATCGACGTCCCTGCTTGCCAGCAAGTGAATGCATCTTTGCCTCTTTATGGAGGGAGGGGGGGGGGGATTTCCTCTATTTGCATGGGCGGGGCAAATGCATACAAACAACTCCCTCTCGTGTCACACACACATGCCAGAAGCACATAAAAGCAATCATATATTATTATGTAGACCTCATACCTAAACACATTCTGGCTTACAATGGATGGTATTAATTGTAATTTATATAAAAATTGAATAATTTCTTCCTCTATCAAGTCAATGAGTAGTGATTTACATTGTACAGTCACATTTTCTTGTATATATTGTTGACTAAATTTGTACATTTGTGTGTATTTTCTATGTTTGAATTGAAGTAGTAAAGTTTAATTTTCATTTCATGGCCTCAACATTAGGTATTAATCATTGCTGGTCATTATAGGTCAGAAACGTGAGATATACGCAATGTAAATCTGTCTTTTTATGAATCACATGAATCACAGAAATTATAAATAAATGAATTCAGATATAAAAAATATGACTCGATTTCGTTGTTATTTCGTAAGTTTAAGAAGTAGTGGTATAACCATCCTAGAAAGAAACCCCATGCATCATAGTTGCCGCCCAGCAAAAAATACACAAATAAATAATAAATGAATACATAACTGATTTCACAGAATTGAAGCAAAATTCAATCGTCACGGGACACTAGATTGTGGCTCACCGAGCGCAGAAATTCTGCTTGAAAGGGGTGTATTTGCCATTTGCGCACCAGGCAAAAAAGTGCTCAGATCAGCAGGGAACCTACGGCCAAACGCAACGAATCAAGGTGATGGTGCTTCAGAATGACTAAGACGGGAAATCTTGGAGGAGAGGGCGAAATTTGCCAAAATATCACATCCCCCTCCTCCGATTTTCATTAGTTTGAAAATGATGGGGGCGACTGTCCCATCCCGTCCCCCCCCCCCCATCAACGGCTGTGTGAAATTCAAATTCAGCGAATGACGTTACGTCGGTGCATTGTTTTTTGTGTCAGTGTTTATTTTCACGAAACCTGCTTTTTCAACACCCAAAGATTTTGTGAGATGTGAATATTCATGTTTATCTTTATATCGTAAATAATTTTGGCTTATTTAATCGATAAGTTCATTTCAGGGTGTCAAATCATGGACACTTTTCTTAGAAAGTAGCTCCGAATCATAGCGTTGACACACCCTCCACAAGCGAGACTGCCAGGAGTTTCACCTCCCACTTATGAATATCTGGATACACTCCTGACCTTGATGGAACAAATAAAATTTCGTTGAGCGCCCATTTTATTTTCTTGCATTGCCCCGCTCAGATATGTTAAGGTATACGGTCATGTGTCTGCGTGTGTGTTTGTGTGTGTATTTGTGTGTGTGTGTGTGTGTGTTGTGTGTGTGTTGTGTGTGTGTGTGTGTGTGTGTGTGTGTGTGTGTGTGTGTGTGTGTGTGTGTGTGTGTGTGTGTGTGTGTGTGTGTGTGTGTGTGTGTGTGTGTG
>JZLH01S0303535.1:4132-18372 GCA_001188425.1 Eucidaris tribuloides | reverse complement strand
ACAATCATGTCATTTACCTTTAACACTGCAAATTTGATTTGGTATTGAAATAGTTTGATTTGACGTCTTCCATTCCTTGTGAGAACTCTGTTTTGGAAATGAATAGATACCGATTAAACACTGCAAAAACTGGGGTGTTAAATTTAACACCAAGAGTGCTGCACAATATGAATACCGCGAAAGTGTTAATTTTGCAACCCTTTGTGTTAAAATGCTCTTGGTATTTGAAATAATTCACTCGGTGTTAAAATAACATCCACGGTGTTAAAATTTTACACTACGTTCGGTATCTGTCTTGTGCAACACCCTTGGTGTTAAATTTAACACCCCAGTTTTGGAGTGTACCTTCTACGTGTTCCTCAAAATGATGCTTATCAGACAAGTGGTAGGCCTACCGTTGTTCGCTTGGCACTGTTATTTTCTGAACTACATACCCAGCCTCCTTGGCATCATTCTAGGTTTACCTTCTACACGTGTATATTTATGGTAGAAGTTGTATGTTCTGTATTGCTGTGTGTTACTTGGAGCATGGGGATAGAGGGTATTTTTTTAGATCGTTTTAATTCAAATCATTTTTGCAAATATATTTATCAGGGGATTTATTTATATATAATTATTTATTTACTTCTTTTGCCACGGGACTTATATCAGCCCGAAGACTGGTTTTCCCTAAGTCCGTGCATAAAAATACAAACATATGTGAAAACAGATTACACAATTAAAACGAACATCTTATAAAAAATAAGACAAAAAGAAAGAAAAAAAAAACCAAATAAACGAAACAAAATTATAATTAATGAAAACATTATTTTTTCCAAATTAAATTGACAACAACAACAAATTCAAGAATATTCAGTTTGAATTTATTTAATTCATATCTTCTTTAATTTTGGGTATGAATATCAACCGCAGAAGTAACCGCTTTTGACCATGACGTAAATCGTTTAGGGTAAAACTCATCGTTCCTTTCTTTAAACAGACATCTACCACAGTTGCTGTGCTTATGTCGTAAATTGTATTTATGAAGAGGGTTTGAACATGACCTCTAAGTGACCTTTAAGGGACAAATCAGCAAACACTTCCAATACTAGGTACTTCTTTAACTACACTTGTCATCACTTGGCGTGGCTTACCATTAAAACATCGACCTTATGAGGTAACCCATGAGCGGGGAGCATGTTTGAGTTGTCATATTTATGCAGTGGTAACGCATTAAAAATGAAAACAGGTCATATTTGATATTACCCGTGTTACATTTATCTGAACAAATGTGGTTTGTATACTGTGGGGCGTGGCATATTACACGTTGTGCTGATTTAACCTTTTGCGACCTTCGTAGTCACATTTGGTATAAAGTTTCGTGGTACTTATATGTGCATTCTAATATCGAGAGCTGTGATGATGCCAGTACTGGCGTAAATCCCGAAGAGATGGGGATATATATAATAATAATAATAACAATACAAAACATTTATTTGGCGCTTGAAGGCATGTCTTTTGCATGCCTAAAAATTTAACATTGTGTAAATACAATGGCATTTAAAAGAAAATGCCATCTGGGAAGCTTTAGCAAAATATAGGAGCTAGAAACTCAGTTTTAATGGAATTATAGTGACTGTTAGACTCAGATTTGAATTATTTTCTCGCGAGAAAAAAATACCTACCATAGAACGTACACTAAACGGCTATTGTTTTTCTTTTGCATTTTTCATATTCTAGGCAATCACTGACCCCCAGAGTTTACAGACATGCCCTTCATCAATAGCCTAAGGGCATGGGTTATCTTTTCCTGGTCTGTGGGGATGTTTGCAAATGAGATACATTGCCTATAAGCGCATTGTTTTCTGTTTATGATATAATACCAATAATTAAAGTTAAATGCAAAAACAAAAATTATATAAGGAACCTTAAGTAATTCAAAGACAATAAATATATAACTTAGTGAATACTGAAAATCAAAGTTGATGTGCACCTCTATTGATCGACCTACAACTGGGACATTCCAACATTCCAGAAAATTATTTATTAATAAGGTAAGTCTTCAGCAGGGTCTTGAACTGATTCACGGAAGTGGCTGGATGTATATGGGCAGATAGAGAATTCCACAGAGAAGGGGCAATTGCGGAAAAAGTGCGATCACCATATTTTGTGGAAGTGCGAGGTGCAGGAGTTAATTGCACACATATTTTTCGGTGAGGGTGACCTGCACAAGAAAGAAATCATATTTTTTCTATCAATGAATCATTGATACAATTGTTATAGTAGTGAAAGTGTCTCGGCAATGCCGTTAGAATGCTTAAGATTGTTTAATTCTAATTCTTAAAAAGCGCTAAAAGCTCACTCGCTTGCACTTCCACTCAATATATAATTCAAACGTATTTCGGCCCCCGAAAATCCATGCCTATGGCTTTTGTGGACACTATATTAAACTGTGGAAGACTCATTAAAAAACAAACAAAAAAACCTTTGATCTCTGACATATCTGATATTGTTTGAGTGGACAAATAAACACACTAGAACACGAAACTTCAGACAGTTATGCTGTTGC
The DNA here is from genome assembly GCA_001188425.1 of Eucidaris tribuloides. Taxonomy (NCBI): domain Eukaryota; kingdom Metazoa; phylum Echinodermata; class Echinoidea; order Cidaroida; family Cidaridae; genus Eucidaris; species Eucidaris tribuloides. Next base: position 15,824 of record JZLH01S0303535.1, on the reverse strand, counting down.
TTGTAGAATATGTACGGATAAAAAATCAGCACATAAACCATTGTCAGCTGACGAGCACTGGAATGGTCGCCCCAATAATTTTTACTCTTTAAAATCACATATGATTATTTTTAACTACAATTTTTCAGGGCTTCATATGTTTATCAGAGATACTGGTGGCATGGGGAATCATGTAGCTCAGATTTTTCAAAACTGGAAACATTGTTATGCAATGTCTTCAAGGTTGTATCGACTGTATGATAGTATTCTTATAATCAATATATTTTGAACATGTGTAATTTCTACAATATTTATTCAAACTGTAGTTTTAGGGTGTACTATTACTGCCAGACAGAAACCAGTAACATATACATGCTTGAACTAAACTGCACTAGCGTAAATGGGGGGGGGGGGGAATTGGGGGATATATCCTACCTCTTTCGGGGAGGGGGATGATCTGTATAAATATACTCCCACCTTTCCAAGAAAACATCTTTTATATTATTCAGTCTTTGATAAAATTAAAAAAATATATCGCCGTGAAAATCGTAAAGATTTCTGAATTACCCCATGTTTCCGATTTAATACATTTCAAAAATTCGTGTTCATTATCAACGTGATTTCCATCTGTTCAACTGGCATTATTCTCCCACAATTTAAATGTACAGATAATGCAAAATACAGGTCTAATAAAACATGGTACTATAAACAAAATGTAGAAAACAGATTCAGATATTTTCAAGTGAGGACACTGGAGCCCACCTGAGACTGTACAGCTTTTATGAAGAAGACAGTTAAATGGTAACGAGTTTTTGTGTTCAGAAGCGTGAAAAACGCATCAATTCTTTAAAGAAATTTTTAAGATTACAATCACTGATGTGGGGAGGGGTAGAGGATGGGATAGTGTTTCCAGTATTTCAGGAAAATGGGGGTCCTCAGCCCTTTTTACTTCTTTTAAATCACTAGCAGCAAAATGATCCCTTGTAAAAGAATATTCAATTTATGTAGGTTCCATCATATTTCTCTTGCTCTTGCTTGCTTGTTATTTCCTGAAATTTTTAGAACTGATCATTATTGTTATTTTTTTATTTTAATAATAATATTATTGTATGTTTGTATTGCTGAATGTTTCATTTGGAAAGATATAAAAAATGGAATTAAAATTTGTTTTGCCATTTTCATTTTTCATGTAAAAATTGTCTCTTTCCACCTCTGATAATCCTCACCTGTGTCAATGGCATGATTGGCCTCTGTTCAAATCTTAGACAGAGTTAAATGCCGCTTCCTCCTTTTACGAAGTGATAGTGTAATATCTGAGTTACCCTTTAAATATCTGATAAGTGCACCTCAATTAGTTTAACACATGCTATTTTGTTTTCTCAGAAGAAACCTTATTCTTGCTGATAAGATGCCCTGTTTCTTCATAACAACGCCCCTTTCCTATTTTAATCTCGCCTATATAATATGTTTAGTGTCATTTTTGTCAGTAGCGACAAATGTTTCGCCTTGTGATATTTGCTCGTTTGAATATGACATAGTCCTCCTTCTTTCTTTTTCAAACCTGAGTGTCATTTTTTTGTTCCTAAAGTGTCCCCTTTTCTTCGTCTATGTCCCCCTGAACGACTTAGAGCAACTTACTTTAATTTCTACGGCTCGTTCGCTATACTCGCTCGCATTAATATTTGATAGGCTTATAGTTATGTTTGAAGGTCCTTTTCAGTCTCTTATTATGAGACTGCCTTAAGCCCAAGTATAGTATTGGTCGATGAGATAACTTTTTTTGTCAACCTTTCACAAAGTATTCCATTGCTACCCCAGATATCAGAAACAACATCAAACCTTGTGATGTAAAAATTATCGGAGAGCATGTAGCGGTATGTACCAAAGACCAAAGTTTCCCGTTTTACAAATATCAAATTCCGTTTTTCTCAGCGTTGTAATTTTGCAGTATTTCGACTTGAATTTTTGTTGGAAAAATCACAAATTACGTCAAGCTCACTAGTCCCATGGGGGGTTTGATTCGGGTTTGGGGACATATTTATAGGTATAAAGTATGATTTTTTTTTTGGCTTTATTATGCATCTAAATGTTTTGTAAACTAACTTTGTTTTAGTCAATAAATATTGATTAATTTTACTTTTGGGGGAATTTGTAGGCATGATTTTTCTTGTTTAAAGCGCTGTTTTCCGAGTTATATATCAAATTTCACCATTTCTGTGGAAATGTGGTATATCTGACGTTGTAGGTGTCCCCTCTTTAAGAAATAGCTCTTGATATTGGGGTGTCCCCAAAACGTAGGAATTTCAGATTTCTACTCGAACCGAATTTACGCCCGTGTGTGTCAGATACGAACTGCTTTACCGCAAAGCACAAACCGAGGCTTGGCTTAAAGCCACAGGCTAACAATGACCACAGTTAAAAAAAACGTGATCCTGTAATCCTCCATGCTCCAAGTGTCTTTTATAAGGTCTAAAAATGAAACCCTAAAAAAAATGTATTTCAAAAATAGTGCTTTAAAAATGTGAAAATCGTATGTTGACCGGATTCACCTGCCTAGTTCCTCCCATAGACTTGTACTCGGCCCGAGTACTTATTGTTTATTCATTCATATCTTGCCAGTGGCAGCATAAATTTCCAAACTGTTATATTCTTGGGTGTTTATTTGTCTATTCAAACACTCATATGTTGCTCAAATAGCAAAGTTTGACATTTTTTTTTTAATTTGAAGCTCCACAATTTAGCCTGTGTCTTTAAAACGTCAATAATAAGGAAAACGAGTGATCCTTATCGTTATGTTCCAACCTGGCAATAGTTTATTTGGATAAACCATATCTAGGGCATCATAACTGCAGTGGAAAGACTAACGGTCAGGTCGACAAGAATATATCGGGAAATGAAATTAACGACAAATCAAGAACATTCCATGTAAGGGGTGTCGTCAGTTTTACTACGATAAACGAGTAGTTTCAGGGGCTCAAATTGCTTTAAGGGACGTGTTCCGAGTTTGCATATTATAATAATAGTGGGCTGAAGCACTTTTCAGAGCTAACTTGAAAACTAAAGAAAACTTTGCTGTGGTATTTCCGTTCACAAGAAAAATCGCAATTTCCTATAATTCTCGGAGCATTTTCCTCCGAGCCTAACTATTTATGAGGCTTTACTCGGTTCGATGATATTTGACCTATTCTTTTATCTTGCCAGATGTTATATATATGCAAAATATTGCAAAGGATGTGAGAGCTGGAATAAAGGGAGATTACGTACAAATTATATTGTGTAGATCGTCACTTATATTCATCATATTCACCAGTGATTGCAAAAAGTCGAAACTGCATTTCCCGTTTGCTGAGATTTGCGAGCCAAACCGCTTCTCGAATTAAACTCTTAAATTTGGAATTTGACAAAAAAAACTTTCAAACATTGTTTGATATGATTTATTTTCTTCTGTGTAAATGAATAGCACTTTTAGCAATCATCCCACACATTCTTACAAACTTCTGTCTATGGGTACTCATCCGCAGATTGCACAATTGATCCATAATCTTTATGTTACAGAGGCCACAATTTGTTAAAATGCAAAACTTCAAGTCAGCAGTGAAAACCCTCAGCACCGGCGCCTCCCCGCCCCCCCCCCCGAGTTGTGTTCTATCGCTGGCCCTCTTTTCATTCTATACTAGTGACGGTATTAGTGGAAACAACAATTGTCAAGTGATAAAATTTGCAGATGATACCGTTATCACCGGTTTCATGAATAACAATAACTTGCTTAGCTACACAAAATTGGTTGATTACGTTTGTAGAGTGGTGTGACTCGCACTATCTGAAACTGAACATAACCAAAACAAAAGAGGTGATATTTGACTTCCGTAGAATGCCTGAAAAGCACAAAGAGTTAGTCATACGTGGGTCACAGGTGGAGCAAGTTAAAAGCTATAAATACTTGGGTAAGATCATCACAGATACGCTTGACTGGTCCGAAAATGCTCGTATGTTGCAAGAGAAGGTTTAATCAGTGTCTTACGCCAGTTGAAAAAGCTACACATAGACAACACGATTTTAGTATTATTCTACAAATCGTTCATCCAAAGTGTCATTACCTACAACCTTATGTTATTTCGGCAATGCAACCCAGGCCAGCAAAAAATGCATAGACAGAATCAGGCGGGTGGCACAACGTACCATTGGCTATGATTTACCGACTATCAGCACCCTGTTCGACGACAGGGTACTGACAAAAGTGAACACAATCATAAAAGATTGCATACACCCACTAACCGGAGAGTATACGTTCAATAGGTCAGGATTCAGAGTCCCTCGTGCTAGTCGGCAGAGATTTAGAAATTCGTTCGTCATTAACTCAATGCATATGTTCAACCGTCAGGTCTGTCGTTATTTTGAATATGTAAGTGGAGAAGGAAGGGGTGGGGTATCTCTGGTCCTTGGTTTATTGCTAATCAATCCATCTCAACTCACCACAGTTCCGCCATAAATTTACAAACTTTAAATCAAATGGGGGAGGGGGTAATCCTATCCAATCTCTGATCTTGTTTTTCATGTTCTTGGTAAATGTGAACGCTGATTAATGTATTTGTAATGCCACTGCTACATTATGTGTACAATCTGTCATTCCGTTATTGAAAATGTGTATTGTAGGCCTATTATTATGTCAGCATATTTTGGAGTCACGTACATGTAACGTGTATCTGTCATTGTATTTCTGTGAACAGTGTAACACAATTTTCTACATGCTTTGTGGACGAATCAATGCAAATTCTATTTAATTCAGATTTGCAAACAAACCCCTGTTGTTTTATTTATTCTTTCGTCTTTATTCATCAATCATTAAAAAGGTACAGGCTATCCATATACAAGTTTATAATAACTAACTACAGGGCCCCCGGAGAGAGCAGTGCTACGTTATCGATGGGGTTACCCCGTACGAAGAACATTGAAAAAAAATAATAACATTGATGATAATAAAAATGATAATAATGGTGGTGATGATAATGATGATGATGATGATGATGATGATGATGATAATAATAATAATAATAATGATGATGATGATAATAATAATAATAATAATAATAATAATAATAATAATAATAATAATAATAACAATAAATAATGATAATAACACTTATAGTAGTAGTAGTAGTAAGAAGAAGGATAAGAAGAATTACTACTACTGCTACTACTACTACTACTACCATTATTATTATTAGTAGTAGTAGCAGTAGTAGTAGTAGTAGTAGCAGTAGTAGCAGTAGTAGTAGTAGCAGTAGTAGTAGTAGCAGTAGCAGTAGTAGCAGTAGCAGTAGTAGTAGCAGTAGTAGCAGTAGCAGTAGTAGTAGTAGCAGTAGCAGTAGTAGTAGTAGTAGTAGCAGTAGTAGTAGTAGTAGTAGTAGCAGTAGTAGTAGTAGTATTGTTATTATCAATATTATTATTATCATCATCATTATCATCTATTTTTACGCGTTTTTTTCTATCGCGTGGTGTACACCATGACAAGCCCCCACCCACACCCCCCGGGTTACAGTGACATTTTTTTTTTAGAATACCATCCGTTAACAGAATATTTGAAAACAGCTGATATTAGAATTACGTTCTATTGCGCGTATTCAATTTTATCTTTAACGATAAAACAAGAATATTTTCATGAAAGGGGTGTCGTCAGTTGTAAACGAGTGGTTCTAGGAGGTCAAATTGCTTTAAGGGGCGTGTGCTGAATTGATTTCTTAGTATGATACATAACTGTGGATTGAAGCAGTTATTTATATTTTGGTTTTCTAAAGTGGTGATTATTTTGTCCATGATTCCTGTCTGTGGCGTTACTCTGACTTAGCCATGCTGAACTTGTCAGTTATATTGCTCCTCATCGTGCAACTTGTCATTGGTAAGATTTTATTTCTTGAAATATTAAATTGAAGAGTTTGATTGCAAAATAGGCAAAGTCGACTTTTGTAACTCTATGGAGAAAATGCATTTCTTTGCCCATGTTTGTACATGGGCCTTTGGCAAAATAATTTAAAACCCGAGATATTTCGTTCTTTCTTTGGTTTCAGATGTTATACTATCGTTCGATAAGTAAATGGCAAATGGGTTGATGTTAATAACTATTGTTTGGTGGAAACTGGGTTTAGCGCAGTTTGCAACGAAGCTCTCCATGTCGAATGATTTAAATCGCATATGTTTGCATGGATTTCAAATTTTCATCTGGCATCAGGGGTTACACAATTGGCTTTATTTCAAAGGTGTCATTAAGGATTTCTTGAATAATTCGATGCGAGAGACAATTGGCATGTCGGTTTAACATTTAAATACTTCTGCCCGCCATAATTTAGTCAGTGACTGCACGAGCTAATATAACTATTTCCTTTGTTAAGATTAGCAAAGCATTTTGAGAATAAATACAAGAACAGTTGAAAATGCGAAGATGTCAAAATTAGTTATTCTCCATTTTTTTCCAAGAGATCTGATCTGGTAATTTGGGGCATTCATTGTATATACCGCGAATAATAAAGAATATGATTTGAAAGATCTGAAAAAAATATATACCACATATTATCAAATTGCTATTTTGCTGAAGTTAACTTACATTGATATATTCCAAAAATATTCAAAAATAAGTGTCATTGATAATATCAAGAAACGGTAGTCTTTATACCTCAAGCACATTTGTTATTCTGCCAAAAGGGAGGAGCCAGCAACTAACAGGCATAAGTTAAGAAAAATGACCTGAGTATTGTGAGAATTATGGTACATGGTGATAAAGACAACCTAAATAAGGGGTACTATGTGATACTCACCCTCAGCAAGGTCCTATAAATTAGTTAATTTGTGTTTGTTTTACGTCTATGAAAGTTTTATCCCGGGATAAAACTTGCAGAAACAGCCATAGGTGGAGAAGCTTGTCGCTTCAAACAGTGCATACATTACCACGACGCGAATAACATACGTCGGGTGGCATGCATCGGTCACGCATGGTCAGCTCCAGACCAGTGCACGTGCGATCTGATGATCTGATTGGTTGGCAAGAACTCAAATATTTTCTTAACTCACGCCTGTTAGTTGCTGGCTCCTTCTCCCTTTAAGGGCATCAGTTCGAAATAAGTTGTTTAATAAATGCTAAAACTTTTTTTTCTTTTTTTTTACGATTTGACTTTTCCCATATTTGCTCAAAAATCGTACTCGGATCAGTGAACGTGTGTACACAGTAATTGGGCCTGATAAAACGTTCAAATGGACTGTAGGGCATTGACCAAATAATGCTCTAGAAAAAAGTTCCGTAATCTCCAGATTGGTATTGAAAAATATCATTACAGTTTGGTTAAGATGAAGTTACTGATGAGAAAACACATTTGTTCTCCGAGTTCTATTTGCGCATTGCAAGTGCTCAGTCCCACTCGTAGAAGAAGGAATCACCGTCAATAGCGATTTCACAGACACGAACATTAGTTACTAGATCAGTCATTACAGCTATGATTTTTTTTAAAATCCTTTTATTCAAATATATTAGAACACAAGGTAACACAGAGCCCAGGATACATGTTTTAACAACAAAATACAGGGCATAATTTACAAAGTACATTTACAAAAGAAAATTAAGAAACGCTTGACGCACGTAATAAGAAGTAAAACTATCTTGGAGTACAGAATATAGATGGGATTGTTGTGAATATAACATGCCTGAATGATGACTAAGCTTCGTTTAAATTTGGGAGTATAGGTATTATGGCATATTCGTGGCCTTAATATTTATTAAGGTCTGGCTCTACACTATACGCATCGGATTGCACCGGTGAAGGTATTCTTTTCAATGAATTTAACAAAAGCCATTCACGCAGTCCTCTGGTATTTATAGAATGGTTTCGCCTCACCAAAATTCCTATTCAGTATTCAAACATCTTCGGATTCACAGAAGCATTGTGAATACATAGGTTATTAAGCACTCCCGAGATTGTGAACGTGGATGTGACGGCGTGATATTCCAGCCACGTATTTTATTTTTGCACACGGTGAAAGTCTGCGGTAGTTTGTACGCTGATAAAACGTACTTGGTCACGACATTGTAGATAACCGTCATAATTAATTAATTTTCTCAGAAACGCGCAAATGGTATAAGGATAACAAACCCGATTTACGGGTTTAGTAATATTTAAATAATCATCATTATGGATTTGTAAAATACCACTGATGGGACTACGGAAATTTACGATAAATGGATTTGCCCTACAGTCCAATAAGCCTGTTGACAAATCTGGATGTTCCAACAAATATACAACTATTCGGTCGTGCAAGTCAATGCAATGAACAAAAAAGGGGGCATCGAGTTCGCAATCACACTGTAAAACTACTCAATATTTTATGAACACTTTTCTGTAACACCTTTATTTATTTCTAGAACACTTCGTAAACACTTGAACACGATACACGTTTAAAAATTTGGGTGTTGAAAATCATAAACGCGTCCATATACATTTTATGGACACCTCCCGGAAACACCTAACAATTTGGGGGTTGAAAATCATGAACGCGTCCATATACATTTTTATGGACACCTCCCGGAAACACCTCCACAAATATGTCTGTTGATGCGTTTGTGATTTTCAACACCTAAACGAATAATCGTGTTAATGAAACGTGTTCAAGTGTTTATGTAGTGTTTCAGAAAAAAAAGCTTATAAAAGTGTTTAGTATATGGGGGTTTCCATAAATAATGGGGCCATTTTGTGACATGTATAAAATTGTCACAAATTAAGAAAAAATAATAATTTGCTTTCAGTTGTGTTTTCAATGAATAGTTAGCTCGAGGAGAGACCTTGTCAAAGGAATTGGGGAATATTGTTCCATCAAAATACATCTGAAAGGTTTTTAATACTTTGAATCGGTAACAGAGAAACCAAAAGACACCAAAAGACACCGAACTAATCTTGGGGTATTTAGAATTGCTACCGGTATGTTTCTTTTAATATATCACGTGGGATTCTATTTCCTGTGTGATCAGGTCTTCGTATGAGAAAGATTCCATAGTGGCTGAAAATCAATTGACACTGTCCATTAATTTTGTTGCAGCTACACTAAGCACAACATTGCACGTGTAACTGAGAAACCAAATGTTACACGTGTCTGAGACATCAAACCTTAAAAGTGAGAAACAAATGTCGTAGTTAGGTGGCAATCCTTTATTTTTTTATTATTAAACACTGGACCCTTTATTTATGGAAATAGCCATATATACAATGCACACTGTTTTCATCATTATTATTTTCTTCGAAAGGAGGTTCCTGGGAAGTGGGTGTTAAACACACCCTTTTAAAAATGGGGTGCTTGAACATCCTTATCACCCCCCCCCCGCGCCGGTACTTCTATGAGTTGCATTAAAATTTCTCTCACTTCTTCAGCTCACTTCCTTAAATAATGAGCAAATAGATCAAATGCTTAATAACTATGTACAGCCAAATGCGACATGTCACATTTTGTCTTCCAGCCCGATGGAGTAGCACTCGTCCTTTGCTTTTTGTAAGGTGTGTGTGTGTGTGTGTGTCGGGGGGGGGAGGGGGTGCAACCCTTTGATCCCTAAAACAACTGACAAATAGTATGCATTACCCCCCCCCCCCCGGTAAAGTTGAATTGATCAGTAGAATAGAAAATAACCAAAATCGAGCTGGTGTATTAAGGAACACAATTTATTTTCAACGCAGTGTAACACTAAAAATTTAGTATAATAGGTTGTTTGTATTGACTTGGTGATCCGACATTCGCTCCCGTGACAATATCTCAGAAGAAAAAGAGTTAGGGTTAGGGTTGACATTAGATTTTTCAGTTCAGAATATGGTGAGGGTTAGTGATAGGGTCGCGATGAGAGTTAGTGCATGAAGTAATTGTCAGAGCAGTTGTCGCTGGAGCAAATGTCGGACATTGTTGGCTTGTGTTTTGCAGTACTTTGTCAGCGGTGTCCACTTGGCTGGAGACGCCACGGCGAGAAATGCTACATTTTAAAGACGAATCCCCAAAACTTTTATCAAGCACAACAAGTATGTATGGAAAGCGGAGGAGATTTGGCCATGCCAAAACAAGCGGATGAAAACGTAAGTACCACGTGCATGAAATGGAAATCTGCTTTTCGTTAAAACCAGAAACATCTATACTGTGTATAATTCGAAATTTAGCACCATGGGTAATGGTGAATTGGGGCCCCAAATATCGCTGCAAGAGATGGGGAAACCCTTACCCCCCCCCCGGGGGGGGGGAGGAGCACTCATGTATAAATGTTGTATAATCATGCGTGTTCATTGACTATCAAAAAGAATTCAAAGCTAGGACTTCAAATCTAGGATTTCAACAAGTTGTCAAAGTGACCCCAAACGAGGATTTTACACGAACAAAAGCACCCCAAGTGCGGTTTCATCCCCCAAAATACCACCCCCACCAATTCCCCGAAATTAAGTATTTTGATATACAAATCCGCGTTTTCTTGTACACACATGGTTACAATATTTATACGTAACATGAGTGCCCCCCATGCTGTTTACTTCTACCAAAAAGTGCCCTCAAGCCGAAAAAAAAATAGAATGCCCTTTCTGCGTGTATTAAAATTCTATCCAAAACAAATCTCATTTCTAGGAAAGTCTCAGAATACCCCCTTTTAGCCAGTTTACTGAAGATCTAATTTCATATAGTGCATCACCTGATCCTATTTCAGGAACTGGTTGCCTTGCCTTTCTTTTCCCTTTCCTCTAGTAGTGATAAGGTCGTGCCCTATATCCCGCAAACTATCAAAGTCGTGAAATTCCTTGAAAAACATGTGAATCAGTAAATTACGCGGTGCGTGATGTCCCCGCCGAAAGTGTAGATCTGTGTAATCATGGTGTAATGGCATGTGATACGTGACAGTTCCTTCTAGAAAAATATGAGAAATTGATTATTTGATTATTAGTATTTTTTATTACAATGCAGTGTGAAATAGAGGAGAAGTTGACGTTTTCGTTAATTTTGAATAAATTCGCATCAATTCGCATAATTAATGAATTTCTGAAATTTGTGTAGAAGTTTGCAAGCCCCACCAAGCCCTGTTATGGATACTAAACATAATTGAAATCAGCAGTGATATTTAGAAGTGCATATTGGGTTAACTTTGAATAAATTTGCATACGTTTGCATAAGTAATGAATTTCAGATTTCTGTGTAGAAGTTTGGAAGCCCCCACCAAGCCCTATCAGATAAAACAAACAGAATCCAAATCCACTGTGAAATGTAGAAGTAGCATTTTAAATGTTTTTTTTGAAGAAATTCTCATGAATTTGAATGATTAATGATTTATGTAGTTCTATGTAGAAGTTAGGAAGCCCTCACCTATCTCCATCAGTCAGAGTAATTAGAATCACAATCGTCCTTGAGTAGACAGAGAAGAAAAAAATTCAACTTTTCGAGCACACACTGACACACACACACACACACACACACACACACACACACACACACACACACACACACACACACACACACACACACACACACACACACACACACACACACACACACACACACACACACACACACACACACACACACACACACACACACACACACACACACACACACACACACACACACACACACACACACACACACACACACACACACACACACACACACACACACACANACACACANACACACNCACACACANACACACAACACACACACACAC
>JZLH01S0303534.1:55038-65849 GCA_001188425.1 Eucidaris tribuloides | reverse complement strand
TCGCGCCTTAACGCAGAGTGAGATATTGGCCCTCGCAGAGTTGAATATTGTAACAATATTGCACTCATTTTCCCCATTGATAGCGGGTAACGTAAAATACATAGAGCAGCTAATATGCTAACAATATGCATGCCAGCAAGCAAACCTCTGGAAGGATAATTAAATACAAGGTTTTATTGTATTGAAAAATGGCTTGTATGTGTGATAATATTTCATATTTCATATTTCATATTTATTTTTCATTTCATTGCAACAAAAAACATAAGCACAAAATAAATTTATATCTATACAAATAACGTAAATACGAACATACATTATACAATTATTATACACACAAAAAAAATTGGTAACACATTTCATTTCTATTAGTAATATGAATATCAATATGTAGAATATAAAAGAATTACAATGAATGAAGGAACTTATATTGAAGCATTTACAAGCTTGCTTAAAATTATATAGCCGCATTAATTGCATTCTTTATAACAGAATATTATAACTGTTTACTAATAATAACAGATAAGTAACTTAGGAAAAAAATACACAACAAAACGAATAAATAAATAAAACAAAACAAAAAATCAGGAAACAGATAAACGTAACAATACAGAGTCATCCGGAGTCACATACACGACCATTATGCAGCATAATTATACAGTACTCAATAATTATGCAAGTGGCATTCTGAAGCACACGGGGTCAGTACACGAGTGGTCGTGCATTCTTCCATGTTATAGGTAGATATGGGGGTTATTAAAGCTGAAAAGGTATCTTACAAGAGAAAAGAAACCTGTTTGTCATGAACAGGTGTCATAAATTCGATCAAGTGTTATTCATATTGTATGCATTAATAAGAATTTCTTAAGTCTCTTTTGAAAACTTGATAAAACATTGTATGTCTTTTATACTCGATGCAGAGAATTCCAGTATTTTGGTCCACTGAAGGTGAAAATGGTGGTGGCAAAATAAATGTGCGCGTGCGAGAAGATGGTAATGAAATTAGCGCTGCTAGTAAGGATAATATATGGTAATTATTGTTTTTTGTGACATACTGTCAAATAGTAGCAGGTAATTCGTTGTTGTTAAATTGGTGCAATGAAAAGCCCCGACAATTGTAACAAATAATAGTATCACCATTTTGAGAAGCAATTATTAGCGGCGAAAAGAGAGAATCAAGTATGTGACTGAAACCACAGTAATGAACTATATTATTTCTCAATTGCCTTTTTTGGATAAGCAGTAATTCTGTCTAGTATTTGGATTTAGAAGAATTTCCGACCATGCCAAGATACCATTGTGTTTAAGTATGGAAGTACTATGGTTGAGTACAGATTGCGGAGAATAGAAATCGGGAAAATAAAGTAATTTTACTTTGGTTAATACGCCAATATTCCTAAGAAGATTAATTTACATTAAGTTATGCGATGTGGGGACTTCCAGGTGAGAGTTGTGTCATGCTAATTCAGTCCAAGAAATCTTATCACTCGACACGCTATTTAAAAAGTTTTCATCGAAGCTTATTTGCCTGGAAGATATTTGAAGTGTGTTAAACTAAAGAATCAATATAATTGGTTTTTTAATACAATTAATGGACAATTTTATTCGCTCTAATCACAAATCAGATAACTAGTTTTAAATTCGGTTAATTGCACCTGTTCCCATAAGAATATCTGGATTTTGATGTGAGAAAAAAGAGGTTTGAGTCGTCGCAAAAAGTATAAAAGATATAAATATGCCGATGATTTCTGATAAGTCGTTGATGTAAAATAATAAATATACAGGGGAACTAATAATCGAACCCTGTGTACACCACAATATTGTATTTTTGATGGATGAACTAAATTATTAAAGATAACGTACTTGTGTCCCTATTTTGTAGGTAGTTTCCTGAACCACTCCAAAAGGGCGTTCCTCTTTATCCATAGTACGAGAGCTTATATAAGAGAAATGTCCTGATTTATTTAATGCGAAACGGCACATTGGAGAAGTCCAGGAACACCGCCTATTGTAATGAGAAAAATTATCATGAACTGGCGAAATTTTATTTCATGGAGAGTGAGAAGGCATGGACAGTACTATGCTTCATCAGCCGAAAGCCGAACTTGCGTGCGGAGAAAATATCTTGGTTGTTAAGCAAAGCGTGGCTGTCGAGTAATAATTCGACCTTTCTAGTATTTTGAAAAACAGGTTAAGCCCAGTCACATAGTGCTCTGGCGTCGCGGCGTTGCGGTCCAAATAATCATTTTTTCCCGCGACGATCAACCGCGGATCCCTTCTTGCCGTCCAAAGAAATTTTTTACCAAATAAACCAGGAAAAGACGGCAGGGCGATACGGATAGATTACGACACAGATTGGCGGATACTTGCGTCCAACCTGCGGATAATCTTACCGAGTTGATACGTTATTTGTTCTTATCGACTTGCGGTACACTTGCCGGATACTGTTTGAACACTTGCGGAGAGTTTACTGATATTTACGAAGAGATTGCGGATACTTAATGATAGCTTCGGGATTGTTACGAAATTGAAAATGAAATGAATCAAATTTATTTCCACTTTTGTAAAAGAATATGAATAAAAACATCACATTTGGAAAGAATTTGAATCATATACAAAATAGGCTAATACAGTTAACAGTGTTCGTTTCAAAAACATTATTGTGAAGCAATATAATTATATAGGAAAGAATAAAATACAAGGCACAACGCAAAAGTCGTGTGAAGCCTATAGTCAAAAAGTAAGCTTTATACTTTTAAGGTTCCGTAAATTAAATGAAGAATATATTAATTTGTTTTGGCTAGTACAGTTATAAATGGATACTGAAATGCGAAACCAACAAAGAAGTAGAAAATTAAGACAATTTCAAACAAAAAAGTGAAGGAAGAGTAAGAGGAAGAGACTATCACAGGGAAAACTAGTAACGATATTACATATAAAGAATAATTAAATTTGATATTGAATCATTTTTTAATAAAGATTTACATAAGTATAATAAGTCTATTAAATTACTTCAAACATATTTATACTACAATCCACACTATAAGGGTAAGTCGCAATGATACAAAACAAATTGTAAGCCCTGAAATAGTTTTAATGCAGTGGGCTGAATCTCCTCAAGGAGAAGCAAAGTTTTTAGTGCTGGAAAGAATCTTTTTCGTAAGTGATCTTTCTTAAAATCCATTTAAAAGATTGGTTCCATAGCAAATAGTCAAAAATACGGAAATTGATTGTTTCCTAAAATGTTGTTTTTGTTGTAAACTTTAAATAATTACACATTCTATCTGTTTCTTTGTTTGGATATGGATGGTCCATAGGACTATTAAAAAAATCAACGAATTCGTGGGAGGTTAAGATTATTTAATCAAAATCACGCATGAATTTTAATTAATTAATAAATTAAGTAAAATTCAAGCCGTGATTTGATAAATAATCTACCTCCACGAATTAATAATTATACAGGGTGGCCCAGAAGAATGCTCCGAGATGATCGGCTAATTTCTTGCATCAAATTATCGGCAAATGTCATTTATTTTTGATTTCGTTTTTTAGAACATTTTTTTTTCCAATAAAATGATACGAAGATCATTGATGTTGAGTAAGGCGTTTTGATTCTAGGGCCATTTTTCAGGAGGCAATGTAATTTCCGCAATTTGCCATTTTTCAAACACGGCGGTCCATCTGGGAAACGCAGAGATATTCTGGCGTCTTGAGGCTTGCCATACCGGACAAACCGCGAATGACAAAGGGCTGATCCCTCCGCGTTTCATACGAGACGATGCGAGCTATGTCTCTCCAATGTCATCTCGTTTGTCGCGTAGGGAGCAAGGGCGCCGAGACGCCAGAATATCTCGACGTTCCCGATGACGCGCCGCTGTGAAAAAATTGGCAATATTGGGAAATTTGGTCATTGCCTCCGAAAAATGGCGCCTTGAATCAAAACGCCCTTACTTAAAATGCGATAATCTTGATATCAATGTTATTGAAAAAGAATGTTTCTACCAACAACGAAAATAAATATTTAATGAGCATTTTGCGATAATGATGAAGAAATTAGAGCGATCAATACTCGTAGCATTCTTTCTGGGCCACCCTGTATAGAAGTACTGTTGGTAAAACATCTAGCACATTCAGTTCACATTAATAATGTACTGAATGATGATTAATTTCCCTTGTAAAGAAATTACACAGTAAAATACTTTTTTGGCAAAAATTAAAACAGAATTTCATAAAATTGCCCAATATTTTTTACAGCACCGCGCACTTCTAAGTCCTTACATTATAAGATGAACGCATATACACAACATAACTAAAATTTCCTGCGAACAAAGTGACGCATTCTGTACAAAATCGGTTAATTTTGCTTGACCCATGGCCACCCCACTTATGACACAGGCTTTGAAATTAGCAGATTAGTGCAATCAGCTTCTTTCATTTTTTAGTAATGTATTTATTGTCATACATACTCACCGATGAACTAAGGCTGAAATTGCACGTAATTTTAGAGGCTGTGTCATGTCGTCAAATATCTTTGCCCGACTGCCGACGTTCCCAAAATTTTGTACGTCTATTTTTGAACAAAAAAGAAATTATTATTGAACAAAAATAATTTATTCAAAAATTAACGATAAATAATAATAATACTTATTATTATGTATTTAATTATTTATTATTTAATTATTATTATTATTATTATTATTAATTTAATTATTATTAACTTATTATTATTATTATTATTATTGATTATTGTTGTTGTTGTTTTTGTTGTTGTTGTGTTGTTGTTGTTGTTTGTTGTTTGTTGGCTAATTGCTGCTACTGAATTCAAAAATTAATTTTTGGATAATTATGGTGTGTTTTTTTTAACCATTTCTGCTCAACCGGTGTATTTGTTAAGCCTTTACGGATGCAAAACACCCTTTTCAATTTCTACTGTTAGGTTCCAAAGTTTCACTCCAAAAGCAAAGTGGTTAGGGCTAGAGGAAGGAATAAAGAGGGCAAGAATAAGCCTAGTGATGCAAGGAGGAAATGCTATGTCTTCAACCCCACCAGCTGAGCAGGCCCAAACCGGGTGCGAGGCAGGACGGGCGTGGTTGCGGGGACTCCGATGTGCAAAGGACGCAATTGTGCCGCAGCATCCGTAACTGTCCGTAATCAGACGTAAAGTGTTTTGATACGAGTAATGCGGGTAATTGCGAATACTTACGTGAGGCAAATGAACCGCACATCGGACGCGAAGTAAAAATTTATCCCGGATAGGATCTGCGTCCAAGCTACGGATAGTTACGTTCACTTACGGCGAATACGTTTCCGTTAGTTACGGTTACTTGCGTATGTCAGCATCCGTGGCGACTGCCCTGCGAAATTTTGACAATTTCAAAATTTCGCAAGAGCTATGGCGCCAGTAACCTCTGGCGTCTCACTACGGATCAAGTCCGAAACAGTTAACGTCTACTTACGACCCTGATACTGCGTGGCGGATGCCCTGCGGATGCCTGCGGATTGCCCTGCGTCCATGCTGGCGTCCACTTTATCCGTATCTATCCGCGGCGGACGTAACTAAACGTAAAGCGACTGTGTGACTGGGGACTATTAATAGGAGAATGGCCCTGTATAGTTGCTCGTTCCAGATTTATCTCCCCTTTGTTTTGAATATTCGGAATTAACTATTGCTAGTTTTGTCTGTTAGGAAGCTAAATGCCGTACTGAGAGATAAATTCAAAATAAATAGTAAGTGGTTAAATTTATTTCAACTATTGTGTTTTTAAGAAATAAAATTAGTCACTCCAATCCCCAGCCAGGACTTTTTTTGTTATTGGCAGATTTTCTGACGGATGTCAAACGCCTCTGCCTCGTTAACCGATCAAAGAAAAATGGAATTGGGATTAGGATTTGTTAGATAATCAGTAAAAAGTTTTGTCTGAAATGGGAATATTATTGGGCGAGATTTTGGCCCAACGACTGAGCAAAATAATTATTGAAAACAGTCAGCCAGGGCAACAGGCTCTTGTATTACTTCAACGTTGAGTTTTAGCTTGATATATTATTATGATTTTCCTCTTGTTCAAAAACACTATTGTAAGGTCCTGAAAAAATTGACACACTCATAATCATCATGGGGCAGGACACGGTTAACCCAAAAAAAGAAAAAAGCCTAATCCGCAATTGCTTCAAAATGCGGTATGCGCGACGTCTGTAAGCCGCTGATAATGCCCCTGCTTGACGTGTAAAGGAGTTGAATTTTCAAATGTTACCATGTTTGTAAAAACCAAAGTTCTAAGATGACATGTTTCTCTATGAAAACTATCAGGTATGATATGGCCAAAACTTTGAAGAT
Organism: Eucidaris tribuloides; assembly: GCA_001188425.1. Taxonomy (NCBI): domain Eukaryota; kingdom Metazoa; phylum Echinodermata; class Echinoidea; order Cidaroida; family Cidaridae; genus Eucidaris; species Eucidaris tribuloides. The sequence goes on along the minus strand of JZLH01S0303534.1, from coordinate 59,518 downwards.
GAATAAATTCGAGAATTGTGAACAGCCTAACTAGACTTGGTATAAAATGTCACTCATATTAGTCCATGAGGTCAATGAGGTCATGAGGCGAGTGCCGGAAAAATGTTTGATATCGTTACAAAACCTTCGTGTGTCCAAGATTGTCTTGCACCATGTGGAAGCTACAAGGTCTTTAGTTTTAGAGAATGATATTGATAGCCTTTCAAACGACCTAATCATTACCATGGCAACGTGGGTTAAACATCAAATCATTGTTTTATCCCTTTTTTTTATATTCGCTAGCGCGTAACAACGGTGCGCATTACTGTTACGCGCGATGAAGTGCGCGATGAAATACGCGATGAAGTGCGCGATAAGTTCACGTAAAGAGAGCGATGAAGTGCGTGAGTTTGAAATACTATAGGGGCCTACAGAGCTAGCTTTACCTCCATTTATCGATGAAACTGTAAAAATAACAATTTATCCTGGCACATTTCCTCAAATTTGTATGTATGATAATAATAATATTGGATTTCTTTCGTGGTATATCGTAGATATTGCATTCATCAGCATAAATATTGCACTCGTCTTCGACTCGTGCAATATGTATGCTTTCTGAATGCAATATCTACGATATACCACTCAAGTGCATCCAATATTATATAAATAATGAGTATTTATGTGTGCTATACACAAATATGCCATAGCGCTTACATAGAATTAGCTATACATGTATATCAAAAATTACAGTGAAAAGAGATGGGTTTTAAGATGCTTTTTGAAAATATTAAGTGTTGGGTGTTCTCCAATTGTGGGTGGGAGATTATTCCAAAATTTGAGTGCGGAAAAAAAAACGTTTGTCACCGATTGATAAAGAACTTTGCGGAATGATTAATTAAATTTTATCTGACGTTGAACGTAGGGTACGTGTAGGCGTATAAACAGGGATCAAGTTCTGGGGATAGGTACGCGCAGATTCATGTAATATTTTGTAAATGTATAAGCACAGTTTGAACCAAATTCGTTTTTGAAATGGAAGCCAATGGAAGTTATTCAATGGAGGAGTATAGTACTGTATGTGTATGTGTTGTGCGTCTGACGGCAAATATATATGTCTGGCAGAGCGATTTTGGATGGATTCTATTTTTTCTTGTTTCTTGCTGACAATACGGAGAATAATGAATTGCAATAATCTAGTCTTGACGTTATAAGGGACATGCACACAGCATGGTGGCAAGTGTCAACAGTTACGAATTTGTGAATTCGCCATAGATTTCGAAGATGATAATAACATGTACGAACAACTAGATTATAATGAGAGGATAACGTGAAAGACGAATCAATGCATATCCCAAGACTCCTATAACCGTGGAAGCAGGAAAAATTATTTGGCCATTAATATTCAATTGTGTGCAATGTTGCTTCTGCTGCGATTTGAAGCGGCTAAGCAGCATAAGTTACATAAGTATACTATTATTTGGGTGTTCTGTGGGTGTTCAAGGAATCCCTCTAGCATTCATTGACTACTGAGGTAATTTTCAATAACACAAAATTTGTCTTATATAATCTCACCAATTAATTTTCACATAATATTATTTTTGTCGCGCTATACAGACAAATAATCCTTACTATTTCTGGTGGTGTCAAAGCACTACATAAATATATGTTATAAATTAACCCCCCCCCCCGCAAAGAAAACCCAGATTATTAGAAGCAAGAAGTATCAAATTTCTATTTCATTTGGTCCATCAAGATCTGTGTGGATTGTGTTTTACGGAAGTGTTCATATCTTTTTTAATTATTCAAAGTAACAGCAATTGATTAAACATAAACATGGTAAATTATTGTTTGCTTTCAGCGTAATATGCTTCTTATTTTGGATTGTATTTAATGCAGTTAAAAACTGGCTAGTTACTGTCAACTCAAAATTTTGCAAGTTTGAATGACCACGTTTGATAGAAAATATTTTCTTCAATTACAAATAAATCAAATAAACAATATTTTCAACATATGTGAGTTTGATTTTCTTTGTTGGCCGATTTGCTTCAAAAGCAGAAATACAGTTTTGGTAAAAAAAATGTAATTATTGGCTATTATGTTTTTGGACATATATATATGATTTATCGGTACCTGAAAATTGCTCGCTGCGAAACTCTTGAATTTTCTTTTTCAAACTACTCAAAAATGTTAAACTATCGCCAACCAAAATCATTTGTTTACATATCTCAGAAGAGTGTTTTCTGAACATGTTTCATTTTTTGATACATTATTCCTAGTCTTATTCATCTGAATACTCAACACATCCCATACTGAGTTGAAGATTCACGACAAATTGCGCATTAATCACAACAAAAGCTTTTGGGTTAAAAGATAATAATATTATCAAAGTAAGCACTGACAAAAATCAGTGAGAGAATCACATTCATATAGGAGATAAAAAAACACTCCCACCCCTAGATGAATACAGTGACGTCACGGGTTTACGCCAATTAAACTTTGAATGACGGGTGTTCCGTTTTTCTCTCACACCCCTCGTATAGATTGCGATCCTCGGATTAGATATTTCGTATTATGATTTGGATCAATGAGATCTATACTTGGGCAATGCGTCTAACGAAAGTAGTATCTTCTTACTGTTTGCATTGTTATCTTGACATTTTTATTTACCTTAGATGCCGAATCTGGACGGAGCGATATTTTACATCGTCAACAAGAAATACCGCCATGCCAAGTTAGCCCAGCTGGGTACTGGTCTCAGGGATATTGGTACCTATGAGCAGGGGGTTCACGTTGATCAGCTCTGGAGACTCGAAGCTGACACCAAGCACGAGGGATATTACTACATTAAAAATGTCAAGCACGACGGGTACCGGATCGCCAAATTTAAGGAGGGTGACAAGGAAGTTGGCAACACTAATCATCAGTATTTTGACGACCAGCTTTGGAAGTTCGTGGAAGAGGGAGATTATTACAGAATCTTCAACTTTAAGTACAAAGATGCCAAAATTACCAAGTTTGGGAAAACTGATCGTGATTGGGGCACATACGCTGGCGAGAATCATGATGATCAGCTTTGGAAACTTGACCCACTTTTCGAATCATCGTTAAACAAAACATCTGTGTGGCAAATTGACAACAGAGAAGGGACACCTCGCTGGTTCAAGTTGAAACGATCTGTTACGAAGGGAGTGAAGATGACAGAGAAAAGTACCATCATCAAAACAGGTCTAACACAATCCCTGAAATTTTCGGCGTCTCTTGAGATTGGAAAGATAGCATCTCTTGGATCGGAGGCAAGCGCGGAGATGCGCAGTGAGATGGAAGAATACATAGGACCCGATGTGGAGAAACAGAGCAATCAAACCACCAAGGTCACCTTCACAGCTCCGAAGGGCGTCAACTATCGTGTGACGCAGTGGAAGTTGGATTTCCACACTAACTTAGACGAAGACAACTACAAAGGCCAGGTGTTCACCAAGATTAAGATAGAAGAGGAAAAGGGGGAATTCACCGACTAGAAAATGGGTTAAATAGAATGTGAAAACCCGTCTTGTTAACGTCTACAAATAAACGCGCGATCTCTGAATATAATGGTATTTGTTGTTTTCTGGTTCGAAATATTCATTTTTGGTTTAAAAATCTACTAGTCACAAAAAATGTCACACAGTCGTGGAAACTTGTGGTGTATCATTATCGATAGGATAACAAGAATTCAATAATTGAATTCGGCGATATACCACTGGTACAAAATTTTCAATCAGAAGGTTCTTTACTGCAACAGAATAAAAGTTTGCGTCTTGTTCACCTTATCCGCACCAGTGCTTCCCTTGTTTGTTGAATTTAGGTAAAAATACGCTTATCTTCGGCCGGGATCTACGGTTATTTTCTCAGTTCTCAGCCTGCTCCTGATTTATTCCAAATTTAGTTGTTCATTCAGAGTAGCGCGATGAGGGTATTGAAATCCGCCAGAACTCCTGTCAGCTTTAACAGAAATAGTCTGTCACTTTCTTCTGGGACATTCCCTGATAACGTAAAAGAAGCCTGTGTCCTATAGCTTTTTGTTTAAAAAGCCAAGTCTTGATTCAGAAAACCTGGCGAATTAGCACCCTCTTTTGAATCTCAGTGATAACTCGAAGCTGATTGAAAGAGCCTCCATGTGTCAAATTCAAGAATGTCTCTGTGAGTACAAACTTCTTCCTAAAGCACAGTCCGTTTAACGTCCACATTACAGTACCAAAACTGTTCTTCTGTACATAACAACATCCTTCTCCCCCTGGAGCAGAGAAAAGAGGCTGTGCTATCATGAACACCTACTTCATCGTCTTTCTTCTCGTTACGGAATCAGCGGCACAGCCGGTTCTCTCCATACTTGAATAACCGTAAGCATTCTGTCATAATTAACAATGTCAACTCAGATCATCCTTGGTGTGATGTAACCCAGGGTTCAGTGGCAGGGCCGGTAGTATTTTCATAATGTTTTGCGCTCCTTTGCAGGACCTTA
>JZLH01S0303534.1:27193-40059 GCA_001188425.1 Eucidaris tribuloides | reverse complement strand
CGCGATGAGCTGAAAAGAAACTGATTTTCGATCATGGTTCCAAAATTTACAAACACTTTCCTTATTTACCAATCATTATATATTTGTCATATAGAAATCTTCAGTATTTCATACAGAATTACAAACGGAACGGAGATGGCCCAGAAGAAGCTACTCGCATGCACAGCTGTTGAGTTAGTAAACTGCACATTCTTCTCGAAACAGCGTAAAATTTGTGTGTAGAATCACGCACCGAGACGTCCAAAACACCAAACACGTACTCGTGGAGATGATTTTGAAACTGAATTTACAAAGTTTTCTCGTTAAGACTTTAGTGACAATACTTACATCATTTTAAGAGAACTATCATGAAATTCAAATTAAGCATCAAGATGTTAAAATGATACTTATGTTAAAAATTACGAGTAATAGATATGTGGGCGCACGGTGCAACTCGGCCAGCCGAATTTCACGCTGCAAAAACGGCGGAAGTTTGACGTGAATAGGCAAATGCACAAAGTTTTCCATATCGTGGGGACATTAAAGCCACAGGCTAACAATGACCACAGTTAAAAAAAATGTGAGCGGACCTAATCCTCCATGCTCCAAGTGATCTATGAGCCCTGAAAGATTGCAATTTCAAACATGATTATTTAAGGCTTTAAAAAAGTGAAATCGAAGTTTACCGGATTCGCCTCCTCATTTTTCCCATAGACTGACTGTTGGTAGAGATCTGCGGCTTTTTATACTCGGCCCGAGTCACTGAATTGTTTATCTATATCATATCTTGGCCAGTGCAGCATAACTTACAAACCTTTCTACTTTATGGTGTTTAGTCCATTACAACGTATGCAACTCAGATAGCAAAGTTCGAAAAAATTTGGAATTTGAAGCTCCACAATTGTTAACCTGTATCGTGTCTTTAGCTCGGGACGAGAAAATGAGATTATTAGGCTTATATTGTGCTGAGCTGTGAAATTTACCCACTGGTGTGTGCAGTGACGTATTGTCCACAGTTAAATAAAAAACTATCAAATCGAGTGAGCTGCCCTGCTCTGAATAGTTATTCCAGAGCGAGGATTAACGCCATCTATCGGCGATATTTCATTCCCTTTCCAAATACATAACAAACAATATAACAAATTACATTACAAGGAAAGCCCTCATGATTTAAAACAACATACAATTAAGTGGAATATAATGTCGACTTGTTCAAATAATCATAATTATAAATATATTAAAATAACTTATACGTAGTTGCTTTATTCATAATTAGAGTTGCTTTAAATTTCTGATAATAAAACTCAACCTCTCTCCTCTCTTTGACTGAAACAAAAAGCATTGAAAACGAAACAACAAAGCTTATCCTTCGGCCTATAATTTGAAAAAAATATATGAATAAATATTTGGGAAATGTTAAATCAACTTTGATGCAGACTGACTAATGCTTAGCTGATTGCGAAAGTTTTAGTTCGGAAATCTACGTATATTGTGTTTTGCACTTCGATTGCCGTTTTCCATTACGTCCACCGCCTGGAGGCGGAGTATTATGTCTTCAGCATATCTGTACGTCTGTCCGTATCATACGTCCGGGGTCGCACTTTCTGTTGAACGAGAGAAGTACCGCTGGGGGATTGTTATCGAAATGCGGTCAAGTCAGAGTTATGGAATAAAATTACTAACTTTTATGTGGCGTTATATTCTAAGAAATAAATTATGTACTGTGGTGTTTTCCTGGGACTAATTTGTAACTTCAAAATTTAATAACATGTTATTAATGATATAAAGTGGTAGGTAGGCCTACAGTCTTGTATGTGTGGGTCGTAATGAATTCAAGCCGTCATAACCGACAACTCTTAACAAATTCCGGGGCTGACTGACTGCGCCGAAAAAGGAAATCCTTGGGGCCACACTCCAGAAAAGGGTCAGTTCCAACAAAATTCGCGGGTCAAGTTAGACAAAATATGAGTCAACCTGACTTGGATTTTGGTCAAAACTTGACCCGGAATTGTGCTCTTAAACCTTGACTCTTTTTCCGAAGATGTGCACCAACGCGATCCTTTCTCCGAGTCAGATGGACCGGAATATTTTAGAGGTGATGGATAATCCTTTGCATTTATGTAAAGGCGCTATGATCATATTACAAAAACGAGGTTGCCCAAATGACAGTCTATGATGGCAAATTATACTCAAGCTGTTATGAGGCTCTTTAAGCAATAAAGAAGAGGTATACAATGGGCGGCGCGGGGGGGGGGGTGTATAATTCAATTTATCCACATAAACAGCCCACACACCACTGACCCATCTCGCAGGTTGCACTAGCTCACCAAGATATTTTCTACCGACATATATACCAGACGTTGTTTTACAAGTTAATTTATGACAAGTCGACATTATATTCACTTATTGTATTTTTGTTTTAAATCATGAACGGCTTTCCTCTGTAAATGTATTTTGTTATATTTTTGTTATGTATTTGGGAAAGGAAATGAATATTCTGCCGTATGATGGCGTTAATCTCTCGCTCGGTGAATAACTTTTTCAGAGCGGGCAGCTCACCTCGGATTGATCGTTTATTTATTATAACTTTACAACGTCACTGCCACCCAGTGGAGTAAATTTCACAGCTTTCACGCAACAATATAGACAATAATCTCATTTTCGTCCAGAGTCATAAGACAATAAGTGTTACATTTTTGGAGCTTCAATCTCAATTTTTTCGAAGCTATTGCTATCTGAGTTACATATCGTGCAGGACAATAAACCATAAGTAGAAAAGTTTGTAATATTCACTTGGCAAGTTATGAAGTGAACTCAACAATAGATACTCGGACGAGTATAAAAAGCCCGATCTACCACAGTCAATCTATGGAAGTAAATGAGAGGCGATCCGTAAACTTACGATTTTGCACTGTTTTAGAAGCACTAAATAATTCATTTGAATGATTCTTTCGCTTCATAGACACTTGGGCATGGAGGATTAGTCGCTCTTTTTTAACTCTGTGTTCCATTGTTTAACTGTGCTTATGTCCACCATATGGAACTTTGTCGCATATTGCTCATTCACTCAAACTTCGGCTGTTTTGCACCAGTGAAATTCCACTGTGGCCGTGAAGCGCGCCATATCTATTACGTAATTTTTACATAGTTCATTTATACCATCTTTTGATCTTAAATTTGAATTTATGAAGTTCCTCTTAATGATTAGATTCTAATCTTACGAGAAACGTGTAAAATTCAGTTCAAATCATCTCACACGAGTAGTTTTTGGGTTTTTGACGTCCGGTGCGGATTCACACCACACATTTACGCTTTTTCGAGAGAGTCTTACTAATCAACAGCGTGCGACATGCGAGTAGCTCTCTGGGCCATCTCGGTCTTGCTGTATTCTGTTAAAATCATGACGATGTCTATATAACCATATTACAATGATTGGTAAAAGAAGTGTTAATTTGGAACCAATCTGAATAATCAGTTTTGCTTTCTCAAGCTCATCTGGTGATTAATCTGCGTGACAACATGGCCAAGCATATGACGCTGTACGCTGAGTCACTCCGTCACTTAACGGATGCACCGATACGGCTGAAGAGCACTGCAAACAGATTAGCATACCTTCTTAGTTGGAAGGAATATTATGACACCGAATACACGTCGCGTAACCTGCTGTTAGATCTTGTGTAATTGTATTGTGCAAATACCATTGAAAATTTATGTGGAGCAGAATTAATTGTCAAATGATTAGTCATACACAGAAATTGTGTATTTTTCTACTAAACGCATACAGAATGCACGATCTCTCACAGTCTTAACCAGTTATGATTACTATGTAAAAGCGAAACTGCACTGGTTAATTGAAATGTTATCGACCAATTCAAACCCGCGCAAGCGTAGTGGGAGCAGAAGACAATGATAGTTCACGTAATCAACAAAAATCATTAAAATCGAGAATGAGTTAATGGTCATGTTTGTATAATCGATTTATATATCTGAAGTCTGTGCTTTGAACATCTAAATGGTAGCAGAAATTCGTGGGTCGTTTACTATTTTTAATGATTTTTATTTATACTGTGGAAGCTTGCTATTGCATGTAGCTGAGGAGATGTGATGATTAGTCTTTCAAGCTCTTAACTTTTTTAGAGCTGAAAAACATAGCAAATCATGTTGTACTTTGAAACAGAAAATTTCCTTGCAACTCTTTAGATTCTAAAATTCTACAATTCCGATAATGATGAGACGTTTGAAGTTCTTCTGACATATATTATTGTGCTTGCACATATAGACTAATCAGTTTCAACACACGAAGTTATGACCAAGCCAAAACGAGGCTTCAAACAAGAAAAACATTCAAAGAATTATGCATGCAGTCAGTGCATTATGTCAGTGTTTTTTTATGCCGCTGAAGCCACCGTTTTACACATTAGGCATAAAAAAATCACCAAACTAAGAAGTCTATATAGATTATGTGCGCAAATGTATTGAATTACAAGCGCATCGTGTATAGCCCTGAAGAATTGTCAGTATAAACTTTCACTAATTTTACTTTCATCTGCGTGCAGCGAAGGATAATATTTTCATTAGTCCCCCAGTGGGCGTGCAACCTGGGTGTAGGGCAGTCGCCACCAATGAAAACGGGGACAGAGGGGGGCGGCAAACAGACGATTCACCTCCCCCCCAATATTTGGACAACTTGAATCATATTATTTAACAGCAAGATATGTTCAAAGCTTCGGAAAGCATCTACAAAACATTAAATTAGTCAATAAATACCTACTTTACATACAAAAAAAATTCGCGCGCATTAAATTTTTTTTTTTCGGATTTTTGCCTCCTCCCCCCGCATTTCCAAATGTTTTATTTTTTTCATTATACACAACTAGTATACACTTGTTTTGTTAAATTCACTTTTTTTCTTCCAATAAGTTATCGTTCATTTGATTAAAGAATAGTATGTTATTGTAATATATGTTATATATAATTCACTACAATTACTTATGCATTGTTATAATTTATTTAGAGCTTTTCTTTATTTGTATTATTTATCATGTATTATGGAATTAAACAATGAAACAAATCATATATGAAATGAAATGAAACTAAAAATGAAATAATTTAAAAATAGGATCCGCGCCCTGAGCTCCTCCTGACAAACGATTTTTATCATTTCGTTTATTCGATAATTAATTTCATTATGCTTCAGACAGATAATGATATATAAATCCAATATGACCATTTTGAGGAAGCAGAGCAACCAACCTGGAAATTACTTAAAACGTACATTTTAACACTAATGTATAGTTTTAGCCTCATGCGTGGGATTTACTAATAGCATCTCAGGAATTACTCTGAATCATATATCATCATCCAGGTGGCGGACGAACCCAGTCACATTCATGCACAACTCAGATCCTTCAACATTGAATTTCCAATTTTTAGGTAAACTATCTATAGAGTAGGTAATTCTGTATTGGTGCTTGTATGTCCTGTATCCAAAATTCCAGTCGCTTCTGCTTGCCTGCATTTAATTTTCAAGACCACCGAAGTGTCTTCGAGTGTGGTAGACTGGGTTAATTCTGGGTGATTGTGATGTGTGTGTTGATGTTGTGTGGTGTTGTGTTGGCACACACACACACACACACATTCACGTCACTTAGAGCCTAATACTTTGATGAACACGGATACTACTAGACTCTGTGCATGAACACCCTTAACATGCCACCTTTCTCATCTCTCGGTATGATCAGGTGAATTGGGTCTTGGTTCCCGGGAGTGACAACTGAGTAAAGTGGAATTTTCAACGTATTTTTGTGGAGGTTATGATCATGATGTTGCGTCATTTTAAATCTTACACAGAGTAAATTGTTGTGTAATAGATGCTAAGTTAGAATGAAATTTGTGTACTTAAAAGGTTGGATTACTCCCTCCTTTCCTTGTCCAATGTATGTGTGTGTGTGTGGATGTATGTGTGTATGTGTAGTGGGTGTGTGTGGATGTATGTGTGTATGTGTATGGGTGTATGTGTGTTGTTTTTGTGTGTATATGTGTTTGTGTGTGAATGTGTGTACTGTGTGTGTGTATGTGTTTGTGCTTGGGTGTATTTTTCTCTTTTATGTTCTTTATTGAAGTCAAATTTTCTAGTAAAGCAGTCAACAACCAATCAATTATTTGTTTTACGACATGGAGGTTAGTAGCACGATTGAAAGTATCTTCTCAGCTGTTATTCTGGAATGAAGTACGTACAATGTTCAAGGTTTCTGCAGTGAAGTTTTGTTATCAAATATTCCTTCTTTTAAAAACAAATACCATATTTTATCAAAAGTGACAAGCAAATTTGGTGTCGACCTTTGTATGGATCACTTTTTGAGGGTCATACATCAATTTTCTACTGGTATGTCCATGCCCATTTCTCCTCAAGTAAACAATCAAGTCTTAATAGGCTAGACATTATTTCATGTTTTCAATTTATAATGGTTCTTGAGACTTTTCAAGTGCTCTCCATGTTATTGCCCTTTACGTTTCCTTTAGCTGAAACTCTTGAACTTCCACATGTGAACAAAACCGAAATGATTACAAAATGATAAACAGGTTTTTGATTATAGCGTTCAAAAACTTTAATATTATCATAAAAATAACTTTATTTCTTGAAATAAGTATTTATATTATAAATTATTACCGAATAAGTAATTCCTAAAATCTTCAACATTTTACACTTGCACTTAAACACTAAAGCCATGATTTGATACATTATTATTTGCATGATTCAAGTGTATTATTTGATTGACAATGGGAGTGCATTTAAACATTTTAAATGGTACTTTTAAGACGCACAGTGTTAAATAACTGAATTAAAAGTTCAAAAGTATGAAATGTATAAGTACCTACAAAGATATAAAATTTGGAAACAGACAGGTGATTTATAGAAGCTCACGAAATTAAATGACGTGCATAAAATAGGTAACATGGACTATAGTTTTTAAATTCATCCGCAGAATTTCATGTTTGTGGGGGTCAAATCTTTTCAGTCTTTGATGTAAAATTTAATGGAGATTTTCTTCCAGAATAAGCCCCTGAAAATATACGATTAAATCAAATGGAATAAAAAACATTGTTGCCAATTCTATTTTATGAGATGATTTTGAAAGGGATATGAACACATACACTGAAATTTTGATGGAGGCTGTCTCCTTTGGAGGAAATTCATATTTTCCATTATGCATACGATCATTCCTATAATGTCCATTTATTGAGGCAAACCCTTTAAAAATCAGTAATTGTGACTTAATATGCCACAAGAACAAACATTGCGAATTTGTATGCATACGGCTGAAATATAAATTTCTTCTTTACAAAGAGAACAACAATTCTGAAATGCAATATTGTGAGTTTATAGACTCCACAAAATTAATTTAACTTCCACGACTTGACATAAATTCTACAGTTTGGCAAGAACAAGCACTGAATCAATAACAGTCGGCACACATATACCCATAAATGTTTGGATTTATATAATACTAGTATCACTCTCTCTTCTACCTCCATGTTTAAGCAAATCACGTAAAGAAACTAGTAACGAGGGAGGTCTAATATATTCTTATTTTTAGGGATATACATATAAGTATCTATAAGGTTAACAATTCCAGCCCTGCCCTCACAAAGTAGCTTTAGATCTGAAATGATCTTATAATCCTAGAACAAGAATTTTGCTTACCCTGCTTACTCCAAGACAATTCTTGATCATTCAAATCAGCATAACACAACATCAATATGGTTACAAGCTTTTCCGATGATATTAGTAAGTGAAACAAATATTTTGAATCTCAACAAACCCGTGATTATGTATGAAGAGTTTGTTTGCAATAACAGATAAGTCCATTTTTAATAAGTTTTTTAATCGAGATTCTTTTGTTGAACTACTTTGGCATGGCACCCAAATTGTGGAATGTAAAGTTATGGAGTTGGGTTCGCTTAGAAATAGAAGGACCAATATTCAGAAATATACATCAAAGTCATGTACCTTTTATTGTGTTTTGCCGCAAAAGGCGATAAGTCCACATTTTGCTATTGTCCATTGTGTAATATTTTTTTTTATTCAACGCCAAATGACAAAAATCACTATTGTAAATAAATCAGGGCCAAATTTTAGAAGTGATGTAAAATGGGTTAATGAAATCGTTTTTCTATTTAGTACATTTTTTATGAGGTTTTTGGAAATTTCTGATTGAGTTTTTTTAAATTCTATTTTTTTTTTCGAAAATGTCAAAAACTGTAAATGGCAGCCACTTGAAGCAGTACTGGTGGCCACCACTCTTGGATCACCTGATGCGTGTGGTGATTGGTTGAAGTTGACCTATCGCTTTTTTACAATCAAAGCATTGCGGTATATATCGGTTTTTGCAATAAAACATGAATTTTGGATCAGAATTTGGTTGTGTTTTCGGCTAAAACAAATTTTATCATTAGCTTAGCTATTTCGCAGAGTGTGTACTTTAATTTTCAGAAAAATGGCATTTATCGGTTTCTGAAAAAAACCCCTCTTCCTAATGCATATATTTCTGCAACTGTTTACATACAAACATTTATTTTCAGGCTTTTATTACCTTATAACTTTACAAAAGTTTCATTAAAAAATATATATAAAACACGAAATCTTTGATTCATTTTAAGTCCAACATGATTTATTTTAATCCGAATTTTCAAGTAGTCTCGCTTTTTCTTCAGGGAAAATGGGAAATACACAAAACAGATGCGACTCGATGATAATTATAAGCGCAAAGATTGCGCATAATCATACTAGATGCAATAATAACCAAACGCAACGACTAGCGCACAGTGCGTGCGCTTATTAACTCTTTACATGCTGAATTTATTTTGAGGGGATAATAATGACAATTGGTCCTTTGATAATTTCCCCGAATTTCACTTTTCTTTTTTGTGTAATTGAAAACAATAACTTTTCTACAGACGTCACTAAAGCAAACCAGCTATTTTTTAAATGTCTAATGTGCAAAAAATGAAGAAGAAACAATTATTACGATAGTTCAGTTTAATTGTAAGAATGTGCAAAAACGCCTCTTTAGCGTGTAAAGGGTTAAGATAATGATTGATGAGGTAAAGTATAATTACTGTGAGATGATAAAATCATTACATTGCCAACAATACGAAAATAGATAATCAGATAATAGAGAACTATAAGTTATAATGTCATTATTATACATCCACATTCATTTTTTCTTCTTATTCTTCTTGACGACGTAATGTATGATTACTAATCGTTTAATTGTTGAAATAGATAATAGAACGTTATAATTATAAAGTTATTATATTATTTTCATTTTTCTGTTTTGTTCTTCGTAATATAATTTGATTTTTTCCAGTATTGTGTAAACAATTTACATGAAAAAATATATCAAACGAACAAATAGATATACAATATAGGTAACAGAAACGTCAGTAATGTAATGTAATATGTATATATGTATATGTATATATATATATCCATATCTCCTCTATTATCTATCCATCTATTCATCCATCCCTCCATCAACCAATTGATCAATCTATCTATATCTATCCGTCTATCTATTTATTTATCTATTTATGTATGTATGTATGTATGTATGTGTGTATGTATGTATGTATCTATCTATCTGTCTATCTATTTGTTTTGTATATACATATCAATACTTATGCATACAGCCATCACATAGTTTATATTTACAGTACTGTAACTCAAACAAACAATTTCGCGCTATTTTAACTCTAAAAGTATTTTTATTACTTTTTTAACACCCTTTATGTTGTTATACTGAGACTTAAAACGTTGTGTATTTACCTGAGGATTAAATGTACATGCCCTTGGCGCAAGATATAAGTCATAAGTAATTATTTCGTTAACATGTTTTAGATTGTACAAAGTCCCTCTTTGTAATATGTTGAGCTAATTTTTAGAAGTTCATAATCAGATCATCATGGCTTAGATAATACTAAACGACATGGTTGTTATAATTTAATCTACTGCATGCATGAAGTTTCATTATTCAAATCAACATGGTTTACATAAATTAATGAAATATATTATTCAGAGAGGTTACATGTGATGTAATACATTTTTCATATGTCGCTCTCTGTATTTTAAGATCGCAACTGCTGATCAATAATTCATAAATAAGCATGTGAGAAAAAAAATAAAATTATAAATTAGCAGTTCCTATCTTGAAATACAGAGAGCGACGTATGAAAAATCTATTACATCACATGGTTGACATATTATACAATATTTCGTAAGACTCTACAAAATTCTTGTTAAGTTGACCTGTTTGGTGAAGTGTTATAATTTTATAATTAGATCATCAAGGTTCACATAATAGACTGTACCAAATTCTTTTTTTAATCTACTGGATGAAGGTAAATTATTTTACAATAAGAAGATCATCACAGTTTACATATATGTATATGTCTGTACAAAAATATTGCTATCAATGACGATGTACACAATTTCATAATTAAATTATGAAGGCGCACACATTTCTTAAGATTGCAGAGAATTCTTGTTCAACCTTTATGTATCAAATGATGTTGTAACTGAAAAATAGAGAACGATTATCATGGTTCATAACAGAATCCCGCTAGTTTACCTAAAAGAAGACAGGTGTCAATCGTGTCAATCGCGGAATATCAAAATTGTTGACATACCGCAAGTATATTACAAAGATTTCTGATAGAAAAATAAGTCGTAACGACGAAATGAACAACTTTAAATTCGTGATTAATATTTCTGTCTACTTACATCTACTAAGACTGAGTGTTACACTTCTCCAGTTGTCAAGGTTCAAACTTTCAAGTTTAAGCTTCAAACAGTAGCTCTTCTCAATAAAAAACACACCTAATTTACATCAAAATGAGCTATTTAATATTCCCCAAGAAGGTGTGTGCACTTATACGTAGAATTCCACATCAAGATATAATTTGTTATATCACACACATTTAAATGTAAATTTAAATCTCATTAAAGAGCAAAGCCCTGACTTTCTACACACAGGAGTGCAACATTTTAACACTATACATTAAAGACGTCATGTCATAACCCAGCACGGTTAAATACAATGTACTGTTATCTCATCTTTTCATTTCATTTTCATTTATTTATTTCCATCATTGATTAAAAAGAAATATATACATATATACAATATACAGAATATAAAAAGAATGAGATAGAGGAGACAGCAAGAAAAGCAAAAAGCTTTATAATAAAGCTGCCACCTTAAGTGTTAAAATACAATGTTGTTAAATATAATAAATCAAACTATAGATGGGCATATTAAACCATACACTCTAATTTACATGGATCCAAAACAAATCCCCGTCGGCTGCAAATACTGAGCAGCCGACCCCTGGATCCAAATTCAAATATCAAAGGTCTAAATTTTAAGCATTTGTGGATTAAATATGAATCGTTAAGACCCATATCCAAAACTCGACCGGCCCCCACCCACAGCCGACCAGGACACATTTCTAACCCCTGCAACTCAGAGTGTGCAAAATATTGTTTATTAATTTATCTAAAATATCATTAACTAGTAAAGCAAAATAGAATGAAAATAACAATAAAAATAAAAAGTTAAAAAGTTAAAAAGTTAATCAACCAGGACAAGCCCAGCACAGACAAGGTACGTGTATAATGCCAGACAAAAGTTTAATATTGCTCCAGTAAATATGATTTATAGTTACGCTTGAGTGAATTTAAAGATGGACTTGATTTGATATCTGGGTGTAATTCATTCCAGATCTTAGACCCCCTATAAAATACACTTGTCAGACCAACATTAGTTCTATTTAAAGGTAAGTGATAATCAGCAGAGCTACAAGTACTATAAGTATGGAATTGATTATTTAGTTGAAATTGCTTGGTAATCGCCATTGGAACACGATCGTTATGACATAAGAACATGAATATTACAATATTGAATTTGCTCAAATCAAATACTTTCAGGAGACGCAATTCAGCAAAAATAATGGAGGTGTTGGCAAGATAATGGGCATGATAGATGATTCTTACAGCTCTTTTTTGGAGTCGAAAATATCGCATCATGGAGTAATTTGTTGAGTTCGCCCACACAATGTTACAATAATGAAGATGGGGTGTTATAATAGCATTATAAATCATGCGCAGTATATTTTGAGGAAAATGATTCAGTTTATACAATATACCAATACATTCTGAAATTTTGTTACATATCATATCTATGTGTTTATGCCACAACAATTTCGAATCAATTTCGATTCCTAGAAACTTTACTGAATTTCCAAAATCAATTCTATCTTTGTCAATAGATATTAATAAATTACTTGTTTCTACTGTTTTATTTGTAAAAAGCATGCAATGAGTCTTCTTGATATTCAAGACCAACTTATTAGTAATCAACCATTCATTAATTTTCTGTATTTCAGTATTGAACTGAGCAACCAAAGAGTTGAGATTGTTATTTGACATAAACATACTAGTATCGTCTGCAAATAATATTAATTGTAATTTAGATGAGGCTTTGCACATATCATTTATATAAATCAAAAATAATAGAGGACCTAGGATAGAACCCTGAGGCACTCCACACCCCAGGCTGCCAAGATCTGAGCTAGTATGATTAACTAATACATATTGACTACGGTTTGATAAATAGCTATGAAATAAATTCAAGGGAACACCTCTGATACCATAGTTTTTTGTTTGTCTAATAATATCGAATGATCTAAGGTATCAAAAGCCTTGCTCAAATCAATAAATAAACCAATCAAAAATTCATTTGAGTTGAAAGAGCATCTCTAACTTTAGAAACTAAATCAATAGCTGCATGGGATGTGGAGTGCCCAGGTCGAAAACCAGGGCTTGAACC
>JZLH01S0303534.1:6951-21607 GCA_001188425.1 Eucidaris tribuloides | reverse complement strand
TAAATTTAAATCTCATTAAAGAGCAAAGCCCTGACTTTCTACACACAGGAGTGCAACATTTTAACAAAGACGTCATGTCATAACCCAGCACGGTTAAATACAATGTACTGTTATCTCATCTTATCTTCTGTCATGTAATGATTATGTTATTAAAATAATATTATTATTTATTTTGTTACTCAAATGTTCCTTTTCGATATCCTAATAGATACATGTATTAAGATTGACGAACGGAACCTAAATCAGTACAAAATAAGTCGCTTCAGTGCAGGGATCTCTTCATACGCTTGGCTATCGACTCTCATTTGTCGGACGTAAACTTCGTCATCGTACTGTGCGTTATTACTTGTCATTGTCCTAATAGAGTCTTCATAATCGTGCTGTGTGTTATCATTTTTCATTGGCTGAAGGGAGACTTCATAATCATGATGTGTGTCATCACTTCCCATTGACTCTTCATAGGTGTGGTGTGTCTTATCACTTTTCATTGGCTGTTTGTAGTCTTTATAATCGTGCTGTGTCTTATAACTTTTTATTGGCTGTAGGTAGTCTTCATAATCGTGCTGTGTCTTATAACTTTTTATTGGCTGAAGGTAGTCTTCATAATCGCGCTGTGTCTTATCACTTTTCATTGGCTGAAGGTAGTCTTCATAATCGCGCTGTGTCTTATCACTTTTCATTGGCTGAAGGGAGACTTCATAATTGTGGTGCGTGTCATCACTTGTCATTGGTTGAAGATAATCGTCATCATCCTTCGGGTTATTCATGTCTGTGGGATCTTCGTAGGTATTCTCTTGAGGAGGAGACATTAGATTCTGATTGCCTGAACTTCTAGCACCCTTGAGACACGTATAAACACTGGTTCCCAACTTAGTATGCAGTTGGAGTTCTTGATAATCAGTGTTAGAATTTTTCAGTGTTTGATTCTCGTACGTGGTGAGTTACCACCGGGTTTTTTGTCGACGTTTTTCTTCACTTGTTGGCAACTTGGTCTTATTTCTGTATGACTTGTCCACTTCTTTCTGTCTAGATCGGTGAGTGGGACAGGCACGCGTCTAAAGGTGTGAACACAATTAAATACCATATAGTACACGTTAAGTGAGTGTTATACGCGTGATTTTTAACATGAGAGTATAATGGATACAAATCAGTGAATACTTCATACAAACTGTTATGAGTTCGTATCAATCTTTCCAAAGGTCAGGGAGGTTATTTCTTATTTTTCAGAAAAGTGAACCCAATCACTATTACCCGTAGGCCGTGTATTGATATAAATATCGATATGTGACCAAAACACCGGGTTTTCACCCTTCTCGTTTTGGTGCGTGGTTCTGTTACGTGCCGAGGTGTTTGTGTCTCAACACGGACGGGACCTTCGGCTTTACATCTTATCCGAGGGACGGGATGATGGGGATAAAGTGCCTTACCCAAAGACAACCACCATGACGTAGATTCGAACCACGGACCTACAGATCGGAAAGCCAAAGGCTTATCCACTAAGCCATGACGCCTCCCCTTAGAAGAGGTTAGTTACTAATGAAAAAAAAACTAGACACAATAAGGCCATTCTTTTGAAACATTTAATTTCATTTTATTTTATTTATTATTTATTTATTTATATATATGTGACCCGTCACCACGATACGCTGATAAAGTCGCACGACCCAAACGTAAGGAAAGTGCCAATATCATAATTATGATATAAAGTATAGGAGTAAAGTGTCCTCATAAATCAAAAGGTTTATGAAGTTCACATGTTGCAAAAGTTTGAATATTTATATTTTCACCCAAAGTATTTTTCTTTCCATGTTTATGTTTTATAAGAGGTGCGACTTTATCAGGGTATCGTGGTGACAGGTCACATATATTTATTTATTTATTTGTATATTTATTTATTTATTTAGGCCTATGTATGTATGTATGTATGTATGTATGTATGTATGTATTTATTCATTTATTTATTTATTTATTTATTTATTTAGTTATGCATTAATAAACGTACTTTGTAAATTTCATTTGAGAATCCCGACATGAAAAACTGATGGTAAAAACGAATTCACGACCGTGAAATCTATACCACACATTTCTCACAAGCTTGTGTTAAAGTTTCAATTGAAAAAGCACCCAGAAATTTGCTTGTGTTGCTCTGTCAAAGTGTCTTTACACAAATAAATCAGAAACAGACTCAATAGAGAATGATACTTACCTTAATAAAATGTAGGGCTCATAAACAAAAGGGCTGATAATAAGCAAAAACAACATGCCTCCAGCGAGTCCCGCTGCCAATGGAACACTTATGTCTGCTGCAGGTGCTGTATCAGAAAGGTGACAATTATCACAGGGAAATATTATCATTGATATATCAGGGCCAAATTTTGGGTCACAAATTCGCCCCCGTCCTCACCCAGGATATAAATAATTTGATTCAGTGTATTCTTCACAGTTAATAAACTGTACCTGTACCAGGTAAATGCAACAAGACCTAGAAAAGAACTGTTCTATTAGCATGATTTTAATAATTAATTGAATTCTTCAAATTCATCTTGCATGTTTTAGACTTTGTTTCACTGGGCAAGCCTCGAAACGGCTTTCAAGTTATGAGGTACAACCTTGCTTAAAGGTATTCGACTGGAATCTGCTAGTAAATCAGTCTAGTCAATGAAGGCTGATACGCTTCTTTTGATTCTTTTGATTACGTTTGGTTGAGTTCATTTTCTTGACTTATAGCAGATTGTTATATCACAATTACTCTTTCATCAAGATTCAATATCCCAATTAATAAAATGTTTCAATCAAAGTTAATGACATAAGCTAACATTGTGGAGCTTCAATTATAAAAAAAGTGTCAAACTGTGATAGCTGACCTCCGTAGTAGTGCTTAAATGGACAAATAAACACCCTAGAATACAAAAGTTTGGGAAGTTATGCTGCCAATGGCAAGGTATGCAGGAATGAATAATAGAAGGGATCTTAATTTGCTTCATACAGTAATTTATGTGTAATGTATTAAACATAAAAAAAGATAAATTACATTCGAAAGCAGAGGCGGTACCCATATACTCTACGTAATCATGATGATGATGATAATGATGATGATGATGATTATAATAATAATAATAATAATAATAATAATAATAATAATAATAATAATAGAAAGAATCTGTCAACAGCATGGATCGACTACAAGAAGGCATTTGACAGCGTGCCACACTCATGAATAGTAAAGAGCCTTCAAATTTATAGAGTGTGTCCAACCATCATTAGATTCATTGCACAGAACATGACGAAATGGAAGACCACCCTTCATCTCCACCATACAGATGGGTCACTAACATCTCGGTTGGTAAACATCAGAAATGGCATCTTCCAAGGCGACTCACTCTCACCACTGCTTTTTTGTCTTGCATTAGCTCCTCTCAGTAATCTACTGAATGACAGTGGGTATGGGTAGAAGCTACAAGATGGCAAACTTAACCACCTCTTCTATATGGATGTAAATATTGTCTGTCAAATAGTTTACATATCTATTGGGTGTTCGGGGTCAGTCATGGTAATGGTGGAGTAGGGTTAGGCTTGTCTTATTAGAGCATCTTGTGAGTAATGTGCCGGCCAAACCTGCCCTATTTGTAAGTTCTTAAATTGCCGGAGAACACGGCAATGAGATCAAGCAGGGGAGTTCTGTTAGGGCTAGTGTAATTCTTCAACATTACATGACGGACCTCGTGCACTCTATCTATATGTGACCCCTTTTAAAATGATGACATCACCTCTATAGTGCCTTAGGTCCATGGATTGATCCTGGCTCTATAGTTGTAAAGAAGACAAATCGCGAAAATGAAATAATAATAATAATTAATTAATTAATTAATTAAATTATTAATAATAATATAATAATTATAAATAATAATAATAATAATAATAATAATCGATAATAATAATAATAATAACAACAAACAATAATGATAATAATACTAATATAATAATAATAATAATAATAATAATAATAATAAAATAATAATAATAATAATAATTAATAATAATGATAATATAAAAATAATAACGAGAGAAGAAGAAGAAAAAAAAAATAAGACGATGACGAAATCGATAGGTGATCCGCATCTCGGATCAATAATAATAATAAGTAGATGATAAAAATCTAAAATAAAAAAATTGACATCATTAAATCAGTAAGTCAATGATTATATGATATTACATTAGCAGGATAGTAAGAACTTAACTTGATAAATTAAGAAACATATTTAATAAATAAAATCAGGTGCAAGGGCTCGATAAATTTGCACATGATCGTAGTAATATTCACAAATAATTATGAAGTGTTATGTGTAAAACTGAGACAAACGTTCTAATGAAGGGTTTGAGATTAGTGCACTTAACGTCAAAATGTCAGTCTGAAATGTCCTGAAATTTGGATTTTTGGATTTGGATATTTCTAACACACAATGAATAAATAAATATCCAGTAACAACTTTAATGAATTGGGATTTAGTCATGAACGCAAGTAGGCTGATACATTTCCGTATTTCCTTAATCTCTCAAACATTACAGGATTTACAATTATTTACGTCCAAATTTCAAGTTTATTCAACTTCGATGAAAATAATTCAGTTCAATTTAAAATAAACATGAAAACCTAATCAAATCGCATAAGATTGTTTCTGCTAATTTTTCTCGAAAAGCCCTTTTCTTCCTTCTTTCCTTCCAATCTTCCTTCCTTAAGTTATGTCATTTCTTCTTTATTCCATTTATTAATTTACCTTTTTTCTATATTTCTTCTATTATTCTAATTTTTTTTATTCATTTAGTGGAAACATTTATATAGGATTTGAAAAAAAAATGATATAGATTTGATATAAATTCAGATTCAAACTACCATGCCCCAATCAAAATAATAATGCGCTGTACTATGCACTCAAATTTCCATTCTATTTTGTATCGATAATCTATTAGTATTGATTTCATGAATTTACGATATACTGAGTCTTACGTGAGCATCCTGTTTTCCCAGCAACTTCTCTTCTGTTTCCTTCTCCTCCCGTTCCTTCTCTTACAGCCGATACAGCAAACCTGTAGTCTGTGTCTGGAGCTAGATTTCTGATGGTTTCTGATGGTGCCAGACCATCGGACCTACTGACCAGAGTCCAGTCTTGCATGGGGTCATCCACTCTGTAATAAACGTTGTATTTCACCAACGGGCCATCACCGACATCTGTGCCTTCCTGCCATGCATCCCACACCAGGGCTACCGAGTCACTGGTTACTGCTGTAAGACGAGGAGGGCTTGGTAATTGTGGTAACGCTAAATATGACAGAGAGAAAATTACATGATATGGTTGAATATGATATGAATAAGATTTTCGATCTTGTAGCTGGGAAGTCAGATTTTATTCTATTACAGAGTCACCGTTGTTGGGTAAAAAGACCGATCAATCTTATTTGTAACTCTAATAAGGCAGCACCCCCCGTTTCTACAGATCATTTAACATTTTGTGGTATAAAGTTTCTTCACCTTAATTATGCTATATTATCTAGGTAAACAAGCAAAAACAAGATCTCCATTTTAAGAAACTGTACATTTGTCAATATTCAAACTTCCTACTGTAGGGATTTCCTTCAAACTTCCATTTTTCCTGATCAACAGTACTGTACAGAGCAAAATTACTTAAAACATTTGTTCTTGTCAGTCAAGGAATGCAAGCACATGAAGAAAGAATAATTATATGTTGACACATTCAACATAATGCTTATACAACCATTCAGATCTGTATTTTCTAATTGGTGATCTGAATGTATTAACTACCATTTTAAGCACTACTTTTATGAACTGCTGTAGGAAAAGACTAAAATTGATCGATTCCTTTCGGTGCATGATGTTTCAGTTTATCGTGAAATAACAACTTCAGTTATTACTTACTAAATAAGTCTACCGCGGTTAATTCACTACCAAATTCATTGACGTCCCACATCCAACAACGAAATTCCTCTCCATACTGAACATTCTCCGCTCGAAATGTTGCAGTCATGCCCTGGGTACTGTCACTAATAGTTATTCCATCAGTAACAAATCCTGTCCCACTCTGTCTATTAAGCCTCCAGGCAGGAGGGGCAGATGATACAAGCGGACTGCCACTGATCTGACACGTGAAACTGGTTGTTTGACCTGCATTGACTTGTATATTCGTGAGAGTAATAGTTCCTAATGAAATAATGAGATAGAAGAAGGTAAAACATTTAAAGCAAAAGTTGAACACCTACTCGGCAGACAATTTCCCAGACATGTCCCAAGGCAGCACTGAAATGACATAGAAATATACTATCATTGTTGGCAATAATCACAACAGTAAACAAGTGTGTTTGTGACACATATTACATGACTATGAAGCTTTATTCGGTATTAATTCGTTTTTAACAAGCACATAAGTAGAGATAGGGTTTTCCTAATTAAAATGTGCATAAAGTTTTTTTTCTGTACGCGAAGCAGCAATCCCTGCAGATGACGTCCCACTAAAACAATGTTTTGATGTCATTTAGTTGTCTAGTTTTACTTCAATGGTGTCTGTTAAGACAAATGCATTATGGGTGAGATTTTAGGCATTTTGGGCTGGTTTTAGCATTTGGAGGATGAATTGTAATGACTTGATTGCAACAGGGCTTTCATGTCTGTGTGCTTTGGTGGGACAAAGGTTATAATGGTGTTCTACTTCAAAGTATAAAACTTTCTTGGCAAACAGGGTGTAAATTGAAATTTAGATGACATGATTTGTATTGGTGAATAATATATTTACAAAAAGGTGGGAGGTAATCTCAAATTTGTTGAAAAAAGGGCCGAAGTGGAACAAATTAGCACATATTCCTGTGGGTCTGTTCTGTTGACATTTTGAGTAATGTTTGCGAAAAATATCAATTTTACTGTTTTCCCATAAACAATATACAGGAATACTGTATCAGTGTAATTAAGCTGAGTGCGTAGATTTTCTTCTCAAATTGACCTGTCATTAACCAAAAAAAAAAAAAAAGGACTGCACGTGCCTTTGACCAAACCACATTCCTCCACTACACAGCTGGAATAAAAACATCAGCTCACACCAAATTT
Source organism: Eucidaris tribuloides (assembly GCA_001188425.1). Taxonomy (NCBI): domain Eukaryota; kingdom Metazoa; phylum Echinodermata; class Echinoidea; order Cidaroida; family Cidaridae; genus Eucidaris; species Eucidaris tribuloides. The sequence continues at coordinate 14,496 of JZLH01S0303534.1, read as the reverse complement.
ATCCCACAGGAGCATAGTCACTAGGAGTGGCAAAGAACACATGGTATGTGGACCCCATGCACCTTCCCTGGTATGTACATGTATGATGAATGTTAGGCCAGTACTGCACCATAATTATTGACATTATTTTCTTGTAATCATTGCCATGTTTTTTTTTGGGGGGGGGCGGGGCAAACGTGCGGGTGGATTGGGAGTCAGAAATTGGAATTGACGAATGTAGATAACATTGATGAGATCAGCAATTTGAGATTGACCCTAGCCTCATTCTGAGACTACATACCCCAACTCTAACTTAAAGGCAGTGGATCTCATTTGCAAACATCCCCACAGACCAGGAAACGATAACCCATGCCCTTAGGCTATTGATGAAGGGCATGTCTGTGAAATCTGGGAGTCAGTTATTACCTAGAATTTGAAAAATGCGAGGAAAAATTCAAATCAGAGTCTAACGGTCACTATAATTCCACTAAAACTGAGTTTCTAGCTCCTATACTTTGCTAAAGGTTTCCAGATGGCATTTTCTTCTAAATGCCAATGTATTTACACAATGTTAATTTTTAGACATGCAAAAGAGATCCACTGCCTTTAAACTTAACCTAACTTCATTTATAGAATCTGTACAACAAGTGGCACGAGCCAATAGCCCTACCCTCACCCTCACCCTAACCCTACCCCCCCTAAACAACCATAGGTATACTTTTCTACTTGTGGTCCAAAATGTTCCTATTGTTATAATTTTCTGTTTTAAGCATCGATTTCACATTATTTTTAGTGTCAGCGGTGAAAAAACGATAGCAAGTTTGTGATTGTTTCCATAAAATTAGTTTGCCGCTACCTACAAGCACAATACATACTACATAAAGAAACCGATCACATAATTTTTCAAATAGTGTCAGAATCAATCCATTATTGAAAATACCCGCACACAGGTTTGAGTAATCAAGATTGCAGTCAAGCTAGCAAAATTCAGAATGCATTATACATGTAATTAATTAAATGATTAGAAGTAAGTTCCTCTGTACTTGATGGATTTCTAAAGCACAAACATGTACAGTATTACATTGTATTATGCCAGAAAATATTTTCAATGTTTGCTTCTTCAAGTGGCAACTGCTTTCAAGATTACACTTACGTTCATTCACCGTGCCTTTCCCATTCTTAACAAGTAAATAAGCAAATAACACAAAGCGTAATATAAGTCCATGCTGCAAAAAATGCCTCTTGAATGGTGCTAATATCTGAAAGGTCCAGCTCAAAACTCAAATTTCTGTTAAGTTTCATAAAGCTTTCTAATTTATCTCACCCCAATAACCTTGCTTGGATTTGAACGTTAATGTATTTACGCCAGTAAAAATATTGTAAATTATCGTAAAAGATATACATGAAATAAGAAAAAGAAAACAATAACTCAATGTGATTTTGAGTAAATTTGCGTAATTTAATGAAATACAAATGTGCATAAGTTTTAAAGCCCTACTCAAGCCATGTCAGCTAAATAAAAAAACTCAAAATCAATAGAAAAAAAGATAAAGATGCTTTATTTGTGTGGCTTAACCTTTGCGAACCTGATAAAATTTACTCAACAATTTGCATCAATAATAATTACTGAATCTAAGAATTCTGGGACCCAGTCCTCCATTTTTCAGGACAACACACATCTCTGCAGGGCTTGTTACTCATCAAGAGGAAAATGTATAAGATTAAATGAAATACAACAATATCAAAAAAATATATGGCACGGTATAACGGCCGTTAGTTAATTTGGGCAAAACTGATCTTTGCTACAACTGTTCATAAACCTTACAATTCAAACACTTCCAGAACTACGGATAATGTCACTGTCTGAAATGTCTCAACAAGTTATAAACCCGTTGTTACATTTTGATTACAATAATCCAATGATTCATGTATATTTATAATTAAACAACTAATGCTTAAAACAAATTACATCTTCGCCAACGAAGAAGCAAAATGGATAGAATCCAAATGTTAACTCTTTTTCCTTTGCAAATTACTCACCTAAACAATCTGGTCCATACCTTCCAGCTATACATCCTATATGAAATAAAAAATAGAAACAAAATAATTCCTCGCGTTATCCAGGTAGATGACAAGGGTTAATAATATGATACATGTGCAACGTGAAGACATGTAATGAGGGTTTGAAGGGGGGGGGGGTTGTACCCCTTTTATACTTCTTCTACACAGTCACAGAACAATTGTCTGTGATAGGAGATGGCAAAGGTACGAACCATTATCCGCCATTTTGTCGACAATTGACCAATGCTAGTGTCCTTTAAGATGTCAACCCCCCAAAAAGACTCTGGCACGTAGCTACTTTGGTCACATAGCAAGACGAGAAAACTGGGATGAATTTCGACATATTTAAGGAGCAAAATATCTCTTGTAAACCCAATACGTACACCACTTGATAACAACTAGAATTACTCTTCAACCTATCGTGTACCTTTCACCTCCACTCTGGGAATGTCACATATAATGTATATGGAGTTTAATAGCCAGGTACTGGGAGGACTTATGGAAACAGGCTAAACAAAATAGATTTGATGAAGGCTATATTAAATTATAAAACGACTTACCATACACCCCGCACATCTGTAGTAGAGTAATCGCTAACCATATCAATTCAACAAGGTGAGCTTTATGTAACGTATTACAGAGACGCAACATCTTCAACACATAGCCAAACATGACTAAACGACTGTGAAGTAATGTTTTCGTCACTTATCAACTAGCTTCTGTCTGTCCTGAACATAGTCATAAGTATAAACAAACCGAATGTCTTCTTAGTCAGTTAGGAAAGCTTTATCATGTTAAATAGAAGGCGGGTCTGGAAAATGTTGCCTACTATTCCTCGTTCACGGTATGATATTCATACCTCCCCAAAAATAATAATAAATGAATAAAAAAATAGAAAGTCAGTCCCTGTCATTTAAACATCAAATGCAAACCACGAGGAAAGTTTGAAGTGTGATGTTGAAGGACACGAAGTGGTAGATAATTATGTATAATTGTTTCGCTTTCTGCCGAGAGAATATTTTTTATTAGAAAACAACCCAATTACACGTGGATCTGAGAGGTTGTATATCACTTAGACATTTTGCTTTTTATAATCCATCATAATCATTTTGTTTTTGAGTGCTCCATTATATACAGCCTTGGCGTTTTCATTAAGTTCCTTATAATTATTAATGCCTTATCTCAAGAGTTTCCACACACGCGATGAAACCGCCATGTACAGAATATAAGTGTGCTTGGTATTTAGAGTGTTACCCATAACGGTAACGGTATGTGCGTATGTATGAGTGAATGCGTGCGTGTGTATGTGTATGTGTATGTGTACCCTCCCTACTCAAAAGTATACATTGCAACATACACTATAACGCATGCATTTTGAGTTGAAAGGGTCTTTCTGTAATGATGTCCTAATGAAGTTTATTTTTGGAAAATAACAAATTATTTGAAAAGAAATCAATGAATATAATTTATCCTTACAAGGCGGAGATATTATCAAATACAGTTGCACCCACGACAGAGGGACTGGAACAAAAAAAAAAAAATAACATTTTTCGCCTCCCTATAGGGGTGGGGTGTTAATTCACACTAGCATCGTAATTCGATTTCATATTTGTCGTCAAACGGTTATGATGGTTTGGAAAGACTTCCAACAAACAAAAAATGTCAGTATGTTCCTTTGAAGTTGTCTCAGAAAGAAGACACCACGCCGCGAAGAATAAAGCGCCTCCTATCTTCATTAGAAAGCGGTAAGGAGGATACGCCCCATATTTTAGACAAGACCTCTTTGCGTTATAATTTCTTATTCTTTCTGAATTCTAAAGGCGGTTTACTATTGCAAACATCCTAAAATCAACTGTCATGGGACTTTTCTGTGCATTGGATACAATAATGTGGAGAGAATACCATCATCTTGAATTAGTAGCCTTATTCTATTTCACAGTCTTATGAAGACAGGAGGCGCTTTCCTCTTTGCGGCGTGGTGTCTTCTTTCTGAGACCACATCAAATGAGTTATTTGCATTTTTTTTTAGTAGGAAGTTTTTCCAAACCATCAACACCGTTGGACGGCAAACATGAAACCGAATTACGATGCTAGAGTGAATAAACACCCCACCCCTACAGGGAGGTGAAAAAAATGTAAATTTTTTATGTTCCAGCCCCTCTGTCGTGGGTGCGTCTGTATTTGATAATCTCTCCGCCTTGGAGAAGAAAGGAGAAACTATATCCATTGATTTCTTTTTAAATAATTTGTTATTTTCCAATAATAAACTTTATTAGGACATCGTTACAGAAAGACCCGTTCAACTCAAAATGTATGCATTATAGTGTATGTTGCAGTACTTGTGAGTAGGGAGGGTATGTGTATGTGTATGTGTATGTGTATGTGTGTATGAGGGTGTATGTGTGGGTGTGTGTGTGGATGGTTTTCGTACAAGCAAGGAAGACTTCGGAAGTAAAGACTATCTAATAGCAAGAAAGACATAAAACTTAAAAAAAGATGTAGTCGGCAACTAACAGGATTAAGTTAAGAAAAATGACATTGTGTGTATTGTGAGAATTATGGTACATGGTGAAAAAGAAAACCTAAATAAGGGGTATGGTGTGGCACTTGGCATCAGCAAAGCCCTAACAATTTGTACAGCACTGGTCACAATTAACCTACCTTGCGCAACGCGTGTATTACGCATGAGGTTGAGAGATTACACAAAGGTTGCGCACAGGCTACGCGAAGCTAACCCGTAACCGGCGCGCGAAGCGTGCGTGGTTTACGCGAATACCCTGCTGTTACCTCTGCGTAAATAATTGTGTAACCTGCGCGCAGGTCGCGAGCAAGCTACGCATGACATACGCGAAGGTTGCGCGCAGGCTACGCGAAGCTTACGCGTAACCGGCGCGCGAAGCGTGCGCATTTTACCGAATCCCCTACTGTTACCTCCGCGTAAATAAAGTAACTTGCGCACAGGTCGCGCACAAGCTTCGCGCGACATGTTGCTCATTACAATCACGTAGGTTGCGCGAATGTCCTCCGCAGGTTGCGCGCATTTGAGTGGGTTAATTGTGACCAGTACTGTAAATTTCTTTTAATTTTATGTATTTGAGAAATTTTCGCTGAAACAGCTATAGGGGTAGTTTATTTATTAAAAAAGTGCATACATTAATACGGCGATTTAACACGCGTCAAGCAACATGCATCAGCCACCACAGGTCGGCTCAAGACCAGCGAACGTGCGATCTGATTGGTTGGGAAGAAGTGACAGTTCCTCAAAACCTGTCTTAACTTATTCCTGTCAGTTACCGGCTACATCTTCCTTTCGTGCAGGAATATAAATTTGGTGGGAAAAGGGAAATTCCTCTGAAGTAAGGTTTAAAACTTGTACAGGGGTAAAAAAGACAAATGTACAAAAGCAATTTTCAGATCAATTTTTATCAAATTCGAGTGTATCAGCAAATTTTCCCACGACCACGGTTGTGTTAATCATGTAATAGGAATAATTAAGAAACTGATAATCAACACACCCAGACAGATGTGAACTCACTTTGAATGCGAAATATCACTGGGTTAAAAAAATAAGATAAAAAGAAACAAACAAAAACGTCCTTTGCCTGTGGACTTCCAATTTGCAGGTAAGATAGATAGCAGATCTGACAAATTTTGAACGCTGTACTTACAAATAACAAAACACTGAATACACACACACACACACACACACACACACACACACACACACACACACACACACACACACACACACACACACACACACACACACAACACACACACACACACACACACACACACACACACACACACACACACACACACACACACACACACACACACACACACACACACACACACACACACACACACACACACACACACATATACACACAAAACAAAACAAAACAGAACAAAAAACATAAATGTTATAGATGTGGAGCGATACTGTTTTAGAATAAAATTGTTATAAAGAAATACAGAAAATGAAGAAGAGAAAATCGATGATATCGAAAGTACTTTGTGTGAATATGGATAATTGGACTTTATATGTGAAACCTTTCCCATAAAATGTCTTCAATATTATTAATAACACAAAATTGTAATGGGTTACGCAAAAAAAAATGAAAAGGAGTGTATGTTTCAGATGGTTTAATAAACAAAATGCTCAAATAATTCTCGTGCAAGAAACACACTGGTCCAAAGACATAGAACATTATGATTAGAAGTGAATGGAGAGGTATGAGTTTTTTCAATCACGACGATCACAATGCTCGTGGAGTAGCAACTTTGATAAGGGGACAAGATTATAAGATATAAAATGCTTATCCGAACACAAAGATCAAAGTGGAAGACGGCTGATTATAGAGTGTGAAATCCAGTCTGTGAGGTATATAATCGTTAATGTCTATGCCCCAAATGTTCATCTCAAAAGAGAAATTTTCTTTAAAAAAATGAATGATCTGTTAAAGCAAAAATTCGATTTACACGATCTCCAAACTCACCTAATAATAAGTGGTGATTTTAATTGCGTGTTGAAACCAACAATTGACACTTTAAATGTTAAAAGTAAATATCAAACGCCAGTCTCTTTAAAACAAACGATGAAACGGTTCTTACTTATTAATATATGGAGAAATATAAAAGACAATATTCATGGCGAAACAAACACATTCAAGTCGCCTCCAGGATCGATTATATGCTAATTAGCAAAGGCGTAAAACATAAAGTGTGAAAACCGATATCAGGCCAGTTGTTAGTAGTGACAATAACCGTAAATAATACAAAACATGGTCCCGGATTCTGGAAATTTAATGCAAGTCTGCTAACAAATGAGGCGTATTGCGATGAAATAAGAAAAATCATCAATGAAACGATATAGAAAAAAAAATAAATCACAAATGTCATCGCAAGAAGCATGGGAATTATGCAAAATAAGAATTCGGGAATATACAATTTGTTACGTGAAAAATAAGAAGAAAAGAAAGAGGATGCAACGACAGAGCTGGAAGTTAAATTGAAACAGTTGCATGAAAAAATGGCAACACTATGTAGTCACAATATGTTTGAAGTTATAAGTGAATATGAAAAAAACCCAGTGAACAACTTCAAAAAGATTTATAAACAGAAATGTCAAGGATCGATTATAAGGTCTCGTGTAAAATGATTTGAAGAAGGTGAAAAAAATACAAAATATTTTATGTTGTTAGAAAAACGAAACGTTGATAAAAGTATTATATTAATATTGCGTGATAATAAAGGTAGATGTGTAAAAAATCAACAAAATATAAAAAAATGTGTACATAAATTTTACTCCACTTTGTATAGCTCAAAAATAATTTTCCTGATTAGATTATATTTTCTTGATTTAGAGTACTCTCAGTTAACGGACGATTTAGCACAGTCATGCGAAGGTTAATTGACAGAAGAAGAATGTAAAAACTGCTATCTTTGGTTTTAAAAAAGACAAAGCTCCAGGAAGCGATGGACTAAATATTGAGTTTTATC